>JAVQKC010023226.1:0-10000 GCA_036025475.1 Philypnodon macrostomus | reverse complement strand
ATAGACAGGATCCTTTTAGAAGCAAAGATGTATTCATATGGTTGTAAAAAGTGTTCTTGAAGATAATGAATCTAAATCAGCTCAACATAACAGCTTTCTGGCATAATGGCTAAAGCTATTGGCTGTAATCATTTTGATTACACTTGGGAAGATCACAAGATATGATTGGCGGACAAACATAAGAGCATCAAGTAATTGTAATTTATTCACATCCGCTTTTCTGGACAGGGGTAGCAGGTGACAGGAGCCTATATCCACAACTATGGGCCTTAGGTCACATGGTAGGCACATATACATACAGACAGACAATAATTCATTCACTAGGGGCAATTTACGAGATTCACCAATCCAACAACACGTACAGTACAGTGAGCACCCGAAGAGAACCCACAGTAACATGAGGAGGACATGCAGACTCCACCCAGAGGGATCATAGTCGATCGCCCACTCAGTTGTAATATTGTTCTTAATAAATAGTGGGTTTTTGAAAGTTAATTTACTTTGTAAGTGAAGAGGCTGTATTATAATGAGTTACAACATATAGTTACACTGTGTAGTCTTTGGAGTGACAGCATGCGTTTCTGCACTTGGAAGATACATCAAGGTTATGCTGGTTTGATGCTTTCAATTTCAAATCTGTCAAAGGCTAAATAAATTATGCACATCAATCCATGGATTAAGTACAAGGTAAATGCTGTTGAGTGTAATTATAGCAGCAGATATGGATATAAATCATAACGGTATATTGTATGCGATATATATACAACATATGGCTTCACTTTATGACATGCATATGCGGAGTAGGGGAATATGCTAATACTAAATTTATGTTTGTGTATTTCTGCTGTACATGGGAAAAATTATAATGTGTGGCGTGAATGTATATCATGATTGTCAGTGTGTAGAGGAAACAGATTTATCAGGCGCTATGAAGATGTGCAGTAAGTCAACCCATCAAATATAGGAGACATTCAATGAAGCTATTATTATATCAGTGGAGCATTCATCACTGGGGTCAACAAAGTGTCAGGATGAGTAGCCTACATAGCTGAAGGCAATGTAGAAAAAAAACAAGTCATTATGATGAGCTATGGCTTAATTAATAGATCGTATACAAGAAGTGAATAGGTTGCGACCCCCCCCCCCCAACCTGGTTCACATGCGATGTTTTTATCCCATTATAATACAAGGGTGAGATAAGTGTTTTCTGTACAGATCAAAGACCACCCACAAAGAAATCAATAGTTTTATCTACAACAGCCCACTCAGTGACACGGCAGCAAAAGATTAGCTGGGTTAAATTTAAGTTAAAAAGAATTTTAACAGATTTAAATCAATGCTCAATGTAGGTCACGTGTGCAAAAATATCAAGCAGTAAAAAAGAATGTGGCAGTGGTTGAAAAATGACAAACTTTAATAAAAAAAAACAAAAACAAAAGAATGACGTTTTACTAAGCTTACTGTTGTGACCTTAGCCCATAAACCAATACGTAGTGTGTTATTTTCCAAATGAATGGAAGGTTGATGGTTTGACTTCTGCTCCAACCACTCTTCTTCTTGTTGTTGTTGTGTCCTTGGGCAAGACACGTCTCCCACCTTGTCTATGTTTGAATGTGCAAGTGTGTTTGGTCTGTTTGTGTAAATGAATGATGCACTTAATAGCTCAGTGTATAGAAAGCACTATATAAAACCAATGTATTATTATTATTAATGACCTAATAATATATCATCTATAGAGAATAATGCCCCATTTGACCCCTTTTCACTAACATGAGGTAAACTGTATTCCCTTGTCTGTTATGGAGATTATAATGTTCATCCTTGGTATAAATATATGCAGCATCTTTACCTCCGCCCTGCACTGCCTCTCAATGAAGCACTACTTATGATCTTCTTTTAATAATTTCCATCTGGCTAATGAGTGCCTTTTTCTCACTTTACCCAGAGGCACTGTTGTTTGTATTGTTGTATTTCATCACTTGGTTAAATGTTAATTGAGTTTTTCATATCATTTGTGCTGAGTTAATGTCTCACTCAGAGGATTTTTCCCAAATTAGCTTTAAGGCTCTCCGCAGGTGCTGCAACTGCACTCACACACTGTAAGGTTGTGCTCGTAATTGCTTGCTGTTCAGCCATGTTTCTTTGTATAATAGGCCGTCTGTT
Organism: Philypnodon macrostomus; assembly: GCA_036025475.1. Classification (NCBI taxonomy): domain Eukaryota; kingdom Metazoa; phylum Chordata; class Actinopteri; order Gobiiformes; family Eleotridae; genus Philypnodon; species Philypnodon macrostomus. The sequence continues at coordinate 7,837 of JAVQKC010023226.1, read as the reverse complement.
AGGATAGCAATAGGGGCAGTATCAGGGGGCCAACCCACAGGCTATCGCAGTTTTTCATGTTGTCCATAGCTGTCACCATATTCACACATCGTAATCACAGCATTGCGGCATCATATCATTTTATAGCTGCGTTCTGCTGCATAGTACATATTTGAGATGCATTGTCTCTGATCACTACTGTTTAGTGATCAATCAAATGCCTCTTCATTTCCAGTGCAGCCCTAATTACGCTCAAGTATTTCCACCTACAGAACCTTATTAGCATATACTATTTATAATATGGCATAATCAGAGATGTGTGTGTGTGTGTTGTGTGTGTGTATTGTGTGTGTGTGTTGTGTGTGTGTACAAGTTAACAATGGAAAATATACACTTTGCTTTTACCAGCAGGTGTTCATATAGAGCTAACTCACAGGTCGGAAAATCAACCCAGTTCAAATCTGTGCATCGTGCAGTTGTGTCCTTTGGCAAGACACATCACCCCATAAATGTTATTGTGATTGTTTGGTGGTGGTTGAAGAGGCTGTAAGTGGCTACAGAGGTAGGTTGTCAGTAGCAGGCTGTACATTCAATTAATAGTATACTCAAACTGAATGTCATTAAAAGAGCTATTTATATTAAAAACATTTTTATTGACATAGAAAAATTCTAATATGTAGTTTTATTTACTCTTTTTTTTAATTAGTAACAGCCCTGGTGGCTCATAATTCCTTACATCAACTAATCCCAGTCATTATGATTATGCTCTGGGTTAAAAGGCTTGACAGTTTCATGTCAGTGGGATTCAAAATGGCCTACATGTTTGATCACATTGAGAAATCTTGCTCCGTGGTTGCGATCAATTAGCCAAAAAGAAATTAGCATCAACACCTTAGCAAACATTAACATCAGCCTCACTTCATGATTAATGATTTTCATTAATGAGTTGGGTCACATTCAGGTCTGTGTTTTACGATTGGCATTAAACTATTTCAAACTTTAGAATGTAACATACAGCTAGGTTGAGAAACAGTCTGCTGTGAGCACTGCCCAAGTCGTGCTCAGGGCTATGAGCATGTGAGTAAGACAGAGGAGGTAATGCAGTGGCAGCACTTGGTAATTGCTACTGTATCAGCAGCACGTCTATGGTGTCATCCAATTCATTAAGTATGCATCCGCTCCCATTTACTGTATGCACTGAAGAATTATTACCAACTACACTCCCATTTCAGATCAGACTTAACAAGCTGTGGATGCAACATTTTGCTGTTTTAATATGTGCAATATATTTTTAAATTATGTTTTTTATTCACTTAGTGTTTATTTTCAAACTGACCAAATCATTATCTTCACCATTTTGTATTTTTCCAACCTTTCTGTCTCTATTTAGTCCACAGCACCATTGTGGCAGGGAGCCTAATTTACTTTCCACACTGGGACACAGTGGGATGTTTTGTTCAAACACGACCTCCCAAAGGACCCTCGTCAGAAGTAATGTGTGCCCCTGCCTGAAATTGGAGTTGTTCAGATAGCCAAGAGGAAAACTGCACAGCGAGCAATGGTGCAGCAAAGTACCATGGCATGAATAAAAACATTAAGTTGCAAATTTTCAAAGTTGCATCTAAGTAAAAAGTTATACAGCTCCAGTAATGGCATTTACTTATCACCGTTACTAGCAAAAACTCAACTCATTTTCACATATGAACTGATTTTTTGATTGTGTTCATTGACCATTGTACCATTGTCACTTAATTCCCATGCAATTATATAAGAAAATTTGAGCTAATGAGTGTTGAAAATTACAATATTCAAGAAAAAAGCCTCCCCTCTCCCCAGACACACATCATATGTCATTGGCTAGCATTACCATCCCAGTAGGGTGTGTTTCATTGTTCATGATTTGGCAAAACTGAGGTTTGGGCTTCTACATTTCATTTACGGGAGAGGCCTGATGCACATAGGTTTGGCCTTGACTGTTATGTGTTGATGAGGTGGGGGAAGTTCGGAGCAGTGATGCTTTGTTTAATTGATGCATAATGTCATCTGCAATCTGTTACAATCAAGGTGTGAACATGATTAGAGTCTTACATAAGGCTGATTATATGGCAACCCAAAGCTGTTGTGTTACATTACACACTGATATGCCATAGTTTATTACACATAATATACAGCGTGTTATAGAGTTGTACTTTCAATAATTTGACTGTTGACCTTTTTGTTCAACATTACTGTATTTTATCCATGCAATTGTATCTCCAAATAGAAAATATAGCCTAAAAAAAGAGATTCAGAAGTCATTTGTGGCCCTGTCTTAGCATAACCTGCATGGTGTGGATTTAAATGTATTTTGTCAGTCACATACATTACAGCAACTTTGCATAGGAAATTAGCCTCACTAGCCAATATGCTAACCCCTTGCCCATGCCTCCCTGGCTGCTTTGCCCACACTGTCACCCCCCATGGGCTCTTCCCACCTTCCCCAGGTCCCCGGGGCTAGCATTTGTGAATTCATCTTTACCCCCGCAGCCCCGCTCAGCTGTCACATCGCATCTCACACGCGCAGACAGGCAACTATAACAGCGTTAGGGCTTTTCACATTCCAAACACCACATTTCCACCTTGCACAGTGTACTGACTTTTTATTTGAATAAATCCACCAAGCGTCATATCATTTGAGTTCATCCTCAATTCTTTAGAGATATGTAAACTGTAGAGGTGAAGAAATGTACGCTATTTTAGGGTCTTTTTCAAAATGATCCCGCTATAAATGAATGTAATACTCTTTATGATCAAATATAAATAAGGTAATAATAAAACATGCATTACAGAATAAAAATGTATTTATCTGTATCATGTTATATGGAAATATCTTTCTGTATTGGTATTAGTATTGCCCAGTCCAAGGGAAATAGTTCCTTAGGGGGATCTGAAAACCCAAAGCCTTTAACTCACATTTAGATCATTACAAGTCGATTTCATTTGAAGCACATTTGAGACCAGCTTTTAAAAAAATAATCACAAGGAATAATAAATGAATGTCTTTAAAAATAAAAAGTAACTATTTTCATTTGAACCAAAAAAATCTAAACCGTGCATCAACCACAGAGTTTGCATGTCTAATTGAAAGCTCACACCAAACCAGGCAGCGGGCTTATATTGATAGAGATAAACTGTGATGCTAAAATCTTACACAAGCAATGTTAGAAGTATTGGCCTCTTTCATCATGATGCAAATTATGATAGAGAGACGATCACTGGGATGTCCAAAAAGTGCTTCTGCTGCTATGTACTTTTTATTGTGTGTAAATACAGAGGCTTTAGCAACACCATTAGCTGTGACACAAATTACAAATAAAAATCTGACCCCCATGATCTATGATATAAAGGTTGTCTTTCAACTGTGAAGACCACTATTGGTCAAAGTGATAACCTACAAAGTCTGCTCTAATGTTGCTGTAGAGGCCAGGGAAGGGACTAAAGTAAAATAATAACTAGGCAAAACAGCCCCATACGTCTGCCCCCAAATGCTATATCACCAACGGGCACCTTTATTGGACATTGTTTACGTGATTTCTAAGATTTTTATATTGTTAGCGAGCAATGAATAGACCCCACCTCCAAACCATGACAAACATGGTAAAGGTCTATTTGACTTCTCTGATTTGTCTGGATGTTTGTGAAGTCTGATTAAGGTGCCTGTTGGTGACAAAGCAGTTGGGGCAGATGGGGCTGATATACGCCTTGCTATCGGGGACGACAGCGTGGAGCGTGGGCCTAGTTCTATGTTGTCCTCATTGGCTTCCATCACTGGAGCATTATACAGTATGTGTCTGTCTGATTAAACCCGGTCCAGAAAGAGGCACACATCCCATGAGAGAAATAAGGGTTTCAGACTGCACCAGCCATAGCTACACTGCACCCACCTATAGCTACAGCAGCAAACAAACAACAGCCTAATCACTATTCACATGCAAACGAAGGGAGGCACATTCATAACAAGAGACTTTAATTAGACTTAGAGTGGCTTTAAAGAAGGCTTCTAAGCAGAAAGAAGTTAATTACTGATGTAAAAAGATATGGCCGGCATTGTGTCTCAGTAAACACTCTGGGGTCGGCTGTATTATACTGCCTTATTTTCAATTTGTTTTTTTGTTTTTTTTAATTATGTCTAATGCAATGCTCTGCACCAGTTTCAGAATGCGCCTCCAGTTTCTATTTAAGCCAAGGTCAGGATATTATATTAATGTGGGTATGGTAATGATGTAATAAAGAGGTCTAATAATATAATGCATTCAATTATTATGCAATATTGAGTACAGGGAGCTGAATACATTTAAATATACAAATGATTTCCTTGTTTTTATTACATGGCTAATGAGAGCAAATATGTTATGTACTTGTAGAATAACTTCAACCTTTTTTAACCCATGAAAGTAACATTAAGGTTCCTCCAAGTGTCCATCCATCCATTTTCTTCCGAAACCGGCTCGCGGAGGCAGCAGTCTAAGCAGAGAACTCCCGCCTTCGACCGCCGCCCGATCCACATTGCACCATGGTGGGTCCACTGGAGGGCCTGACAGCGTGTGCACGGGCGGGGACTCGACTCCAAGTGTGACATACACAAAAAGTACACTGCAAAGGAACTGCACAAAACATCAACAGAGAAGAGTCAAAAACATCAACAGAGAAGAGTCAAAAACATCAACAGAGAAGAGTCAAAAACATAAACAGAGAAGAGTCAAAAACATCAACAGAGAAGAGTCAAAAACATAAACAGAGAAGAGTCAAAAACATAAACAGGGAAGAGTCAAAAACATAAACAGAGAAGAGTCAAAAACATAAACAAGAATAATGTCTATGCATTCAAACTATTTTTAGATTTCCCAGTAATTGCTGGATAGATGCCATTATCCAAAGTTTAACTCGAATGAATGTATTAGTATTTTACAGTGGTAATTGGTTGCAATTGGACTTTGTTGTTTTGAGAGCTATAAGATCTCACCGAATATCAGCAGATCTCAGAAAGTATCTAAAGGCTAATGTTTTACACTCCTGACTTCCTTAATTAGCAAATGCGTGGTACATTACCAGCTGTCAGAGTCTGTGTGGAGTTCACTGTAAATCTGACGTTACCTTGAACAGAAATCAAGATCATGTTTCTTCAGCTCAAGCATAAGTTGACACCACCGTTAAGAAATGCACATGCTACCCCTTCAAAGATCATATGGAGAGAGATAATTATTTGGACCGATGGTAGTCATGGTAACAACATTAGCCTATTTAACACGAAGAGTCCTGCAATAAGTTGTGATAGTATCGGAGGTTCCAATTAGACACCCAACACACAATTAGATACGTATACCAGCAATGAAAATAAAGTTAGAAATCACACATGTAATCCATACTTAGATTTAGTGCATTATTTGAAGGCATTGCATCAGCGTATGGTGTAAATGTTTCAGGTCGGTTTGAAGACTTGCTGATATGTTTCATCTGAGCTAAAAACCAGGTGAAGAGTTATATCACCAAAAAAAGGCACAAGAGTAACATTTAACACTTAATTGAAATGATTTGCACAATATTGTACATACACGCATTGGATGGGTCAGAAACAAAAATACACCCAACAAATGAGGCAGTCATTTTTTTTGCTTGAAATCCCTCATTGACTATAGCCGTGAAGAGCCACGGAAGCCTTCGATGAGTGCTGCAGGATGACATTCAATTTTAGATTACTGCTACTGTGAATTCCTGCAAAGTGCGTTTCCCCAGCAACAGGAAGACAACATGACAGGAAAATCGCCTTGTGGTCTCATCGGGAAGAGCCTTCCTAAGTACTGGGAAAGGAGAGAAAATTGAATACAAATGGTGAACAGATGAGTGGAGCTATAGGCAGAGTATGCCTGTTTTAAATGATCCGTGCATATGTCGAGATCCAGATAATGAGGTGGACCCTTAAGGAGGATCGTTGTAGTCAGGAGCTGCTCGTTTCATCTTTAGTTGTTTACTAAGCTGAATATGGATAATGTGCAAACTGACAGTGCCCATACCTAGATAACCTGTTAAATATTAAAACAAACTGTAATATGCTGGCTACCTCAAGCCACAGCTGCCCTGGAGGAGAGTGACAGCTCTCATAGCGATTAAACACACAACCACACATTCATAACATGCTGAGTGCCTTGCCCAAAGGTTTGAACCACTGCTGCCCCAAGTCGTTTAAAGTCTTTTCTAGCCAAGTTGCTGTATTGATTTATTTCCACCATGGATTATTCATTTATGAAACCCTATATTTCCTCCATCTCACTGTCCAACATTTGAAGGATGTTATATGGTCTACATTGTTTAAAAGGTCATCATGCCTCCCTTTTTGTGTGATCAATTAATAGATTAGGCCTGTGTCATCTCTAAAGCTCAGTGACAAGAGAACAGGCCTGATTTTCTTCTCAATCAAACACTTCAGATTCAATACCCACTTCAACGGTTTCCTCTTTGCTTTAAAGTCCCTCTTTTCATGCCCGAGTGATTTTACGAAGCAGAAGAAATACAACATAATAACAGAACATAATCAAAATGTTGCAGCAAAAAGAACGACGTATACAGACAAATGTTTTGGAGACAAATATTTATTCAAGTGTCCAATAAAGCAGATGAAATGACAGCCTGCCACATTGTAAAACAGGTGCTGAATTAGACGTCTCTCTTATGTTTACCCATAAACAAGCAGATTTGTTTGCATTCATTTTGTTTCATTAAAGGACATTAGTGTTTCTCATATAATTCTGACAGATTGTGATTCTTATAGATGTATGCCTTTATAATATACCCACAATATAGAACCATGTCAGACTCATTATGAGGTTATGTTTTGGTATTCTTTGGTTTTAAGTAATTCTATTTTAATAAAGACATAAAGCATAACATAATTATGCCATAATGATGTTTTTTTTTATAATTTATATTATCTTCTGCTCATCTTTTAAACAGTGAACTATAGTAGTATTCTCAGTTTTCATCTTACATAATAATAATACATATAATAAACTGTTACTTCACCAGTGTCTTATCATACTTCTTGGTGTCATGTTGCTCTGTTCAGTCAGTCAGACTCCAGTACTAGACTCTCAGTAGCATAGTCTCTCATATGGCTTTGCTCTTTGATGCAAAAAAGAAAAGCAACATTTTTCTTTGAGTAACATTTGTTTTGTGCTGAAAGTGTGTAGAAAAACAGTCTTGCACATTGGCACATGAGCTCAGCATCATAAAGACACATGCTAATGAAATCTGCAGGATATGGCATGGTCATAAAGACACATGCTAATGAAATCTGCAGGATATGGCATGGTCATCTTTTTATGTGGGTTTAAGCTTAATAATGAAAACAAGACTGTTTCATTTTGTTTACTGTTCTTAAAATGCATTCATTTGTTTGCAATCTACAACAGTATTAAAGGAATTATCAAGGGAAAACTCTTGTGATGGATTTGAATTGCACTCAGTTTTCCTGGACGACCGGGGGACAGGTTGTGGTGCATGGTAAGTAAATTGTAAAGTGCAGCCAATACAAGACACAGCCTCTCCAAACCTATTAACACGTTCACTCATGAATATTAATATTACACCGCCTGCCTGCTCTATTGATGTAGAAACTGCCCTCCTTAGGCTGGTACGTGTGTAGGCTTGCCCCTTGTGCTTGTGTTGGCATGGAAACAGGAATAGCATTGTGGTGTGTATTGAATTTTTCACCCCTGTCCCTAGAGTTCCACCATCAGACAAGCATGACTCCCATCCCCCACTTACTCCCACCAGCATGTAAGCACAGAGCTTCAGTTCACCTAGAACCTATATATATATAAAA
>JAVQKC010023214.1:0-27762 GCA_036025475.1 Philypnodon macrostomus | reverse complement strand
TGAAAATGATCCGGCAATTCGTTTTTGAGTTATCGCGTTCACAGCTAGGATCTGCGGACGCGGACGCGCACCGACGTGATTCCATAATATCGGCGGCACGCTGTTTTCGCCGATATAATGACATAATGTCCACATGGTACCATTTGTTTTCAGTTTAATGTGCATCACAAACACATTGAGCATCTTTTTGGAGAAATATAACGCCTCAAAAACAGATTCACTGAAATAAGCTCCATGTGCAGGTTTATTCTGCTCAAGGTTTTCTTTAGGGTGCTTATAGCATGGCTACACAATGCATTACTCATCTCTGGCAGTGCAGGCTCTAACACACAATCTAACACCTCGGGCATTCAAAATCTGTATGCCATTTGTGAAAACAGGCAGAACTTTACGGCATTTTAGGACACATAAAGCAATGCTTGTCCTAGTCCATGATTTAACACAATAAAAGTTTACATTTATTCTCAAGTCAGCGTCTACAGTAAAGTTATATAAAACATAGATCCCACCTTTATTATTGAAGCTATACTTAACAAATGTACTTTTTTATCAGTCCTGTTCTCTAGAGGCCAATTATAGGCTGTTCTGTGTAAAATCAATACAAACACAATTCTGGAGTGTGCTGTCTAGTGTAGTAGTTTAAACAACGTTACAACTATATTTATGTAATGTCTCTTTAGTTAATCTTTAGTTAATCTTTTGCGATGTGCCTTTGCTGTTACTTTGTTTTTTAATTAGGCATTGCACAATAGCTTAGTCCGAGGTAGAAAAATAATTCACGAGTTTTACTAAAGTGAAAGCATTATCACTTAAATAATATCAGTATACATGAAGTAAAAGGCTCAACGAAATTAGTTTTAAGTTACAGTAAATATCGAACTTCGCTTAAGCTGGAACATTGTCAATTCGAGAAATTTAATTGCACATTAAAAACACACACAGTCCTACTCATACTCTACTCATACTTCTACCCCTACTACTACAATACTTCTACTAAGCCCGGCTCTACTCCAGGGCCCTCTGATTGAGGTAAGCAAGCTACTGTACTTCTATTTCTGGCTTCATTATTCTACTTATTAAGGGTTATAGGTACTGAGTACACTTATAACACAAATACAAGTAAATTACTGGTATATTTGTACAAGTATCTAATCTATCAGTGATCCTCAGAGGTGGGTCGTACTCAGTCACATTTACTCAGTTACATTTACTTGAGTAACTTTTTAAATAAATTGTACTCCATAGAGTAGCTTTACTGCACAATACTTTTTTACTTTTACTTGAGTAATACTAGAAGTAACTGTACTCTTACTTGAGTAATCTAAGAGTACTTTTACCCACCTCTGTGTGTCATGTAAGAACAGCTTTATGTGAAAAATGTGATGATGTGGGGATTTTGTTCCTTGTGCCTTAATTTTTTAAAATATTATTTCCGTTTTAGTTTTATTTTTTTAAATAATCTGACATTACGCTCAAACAGTTCCTCAGGACTTGAGTAGTTTTTCACCTGTACTTTTCTACTCTTACTCGAGTAATTTTGTGAATGAGTACTTTTTACTTTTACTTATGTATTATAGATATGTAAAGCGCTTTGGGTGTCTTGAAAAGCGCTATATAAATGGAATGTATTATTATTATTATTATTATTTACTTGAAGTAACATTATTTTGAAGTAACAGTACTCTTACTTGAGTAAAATGATTGGATGTGGGTTGTCTAGTGGACCCCAAGTGACACTGCATTAAAAAAAAGCAAGCAAGAGAAATAATCTCCCAGAGGTCACTGTCTATACCTCCATAAGCACACATGTTAATGAGGGCACACAAAGGTTTATTTACTGAGTGCTGCTGAACGCCTCTTCATCCTTACCCACAGCACCAGGATACATGCATTAAATGTCTGAAGATCAAACAGATTACCCATAATAAGGGAGAAAATAATTAAAGATGATGAGTAGTGTAGCGTTTCATTGGTTGAAGTTCAAGACAAACACAAAATGAAGAAGAAAGGTAGTTCTCACCACCCACTACATTTCACTGTTTCATGTTTCCTCTGCTCTTACTATCACCATGACCATTATCACACTCACATTTCTGCACTGAAGAGCAGGACCGGCCGCCCACATGGCTCTGAACATCAGCACGGGAGAAAGAAAAAAACTACAAGCTGAGTACAGTGGGTCTAAATATAGAGCCAGCAGTCCTTTTTTCTCCGGTCCTTATAAAGAGTTGTGGTGGATCCGGCTGGACAATCCTCCGCAGGATGGAGAACATCACACACTATGTTATGAGGGAGCTTAGCAACGATTTTTGTTTTTTTTTGTGTCTTTACACAAGAGGGTAAATAATGTGGAGAAGAACATACTAAAATAGGAGAGGTCCAAGAAAACTACCAAAAGGACAGCGGGATAAAAAAAATGACGGGGGAGTTCCTCTCTAAAGCCCGCTGAGATACAACCTCAAACCAGTAGCCAAAAATAATTAAGTAGTAATAAGAATATATATTTCAGAAATCTGCAGTCTCTTTCGTTGCCCCTTATTTGGCTGGATCTTAACTCGATAATCCTGTATCACTTACAGTAACTGTTTTTTGCCAGACACAATTTACAGACTTCTACACTTAAAAGAATAGTTCTGGCAAAAGACAAATTGGAGAATGTTTGAAAAGAAGCCTCAAGCAAAGAGTCTGACACATATACTTCAACATACTTTATGTGTACTTTACTTCTCTCTCATCACATCTAGCGTTTGATCTTGATAAGAGAGAAATGCATCTGTTGTATACTTTGTCGATGAGCCTTTTAGCGGACATACCTCAGGCAGTCCTTAAAGTCTGCATAACCCGTACTGTTACTCTTTATAATGATACACTCACTGGCCACTTTATTAGGTACACCTTATAAACCCTGGTGTGCTTTTCGGCTGCTGTACCTTACCTGCTTCATGATTTGTGGCTTCAGAGATGGTCTTCTGCAGTGGTTATCTGTGCTCTTAAGAAGGCATTTTCTCCTACACAATTGCCACTCACTGACTATTGTTTCTTTCAAACCATTCTATGTAAATGGTTCTGTCCCTCACAGCCCACCTCCTGGACCCCCTGCAGTTTGCCTACAGAGCCAACAGATCTGTAGATGACATGGCTCTCCACTTCATCCTGCAGTTTCTGGACTCCCCGGGAACCTGTGCCAGGATCCTGTTTGTGCACTTCAGCTCTGCAATCAGCAACATCCTCCCAGATCTCCTCCAAGACAAGCTGTCCCAGATGAGCGCGCCTGATCCCATCTGCAGGTGGATCACCGACTTCCTGACGGACAGGCTGGGGAGGAATGTCTCGGACTCCCGGATCATCAGCACTGGCTCCCCTTCAGGGCTGTGTTCTTTCTCCTCTGCTCTTCTTCATGTACACCAACTGCTGCACCTCTGACCACCAATCTGTCTAGCTTAAGACAGACAACACCACCCTTATTGGACTCATCTCAGACGGGGATGAGTCTGCCTACAGGATGGAGGTTGAACGTCTGGTGTCCTGGGGCAGCCATAACAACCTGGTGTTGAATGCCCAGAAGACAGGGGAAATTATTGTGGATTTCAGAAAACACACAGCCCCACTCCCCTCCATCATCCTGACTGACACCCCCACCACCACTGTGGACTTGTTCCGATTCCTGGGTACCACCATCACCCTGGACCTCAAGTGGGAACACCTCTGTCATCAAAAAGGCCCAGCAGAGGATGCACTTCCTGCAGCAGCTGAAGAAATTCAACCTCCCAGCAAGGACCCTCTTCACCTCCTCCATCACTGTGTGGTGCGCTGGAGCCACAGCCAGGGACAAACGTATTGTGCCTGCAGAAGAATAACCCTAAGATTGTCTCCACCACCCGCCCTGTCACATGACACTGTGGTTATTGCACCTGTCTGTTCTGCACCTGTCGGTTTTGCACTGTTCATGTTCATTACCTGCACTATTTCACCACCTATTTATAACTAATTCTAGTCTACAGTTTATTTATTACGTTGTCACTTTAGCATATATGTTTATAACTATATAATGATTCTATTCTGTATTTGTTATATGTTTAAACTTATTTGTACTACAGCAATTTCCTTGATGTGAATATGGCAATAAAACCCTGACCTGAAATCCAAAGCATGGTTGGATGTGAAAAGCATAGTCCTCATTTTTCTAAAAACCCCAGTAGCCAATAAGATTAACCCGTTCATCACAAAGAGTAATGCTACACAAGATGTCAAAAAGACAAACTGTGTGGTTTCTCTCATGGCATTATTAACAATCCAACAGCTGTGTGTCATCATTGGAAGTGTTGAATGAGATTTACTCCTGTCTCAAGTCAACGCCTACTACATGACATCAGCAGCTGCTTTCTCTGCCTCTCAACCCCCCTCTTTACACTGCAAAAATGAATAGCCACTGACATGAATTTTTCTGTTTTTTATTCTTCAAAGTGGCACAAAATGACTGATGTTTTAGAGCAGGGGTGTCCAAACTATGGCCCGGGGACCAACTGCGACCCATAGAGCCTTTTTTGTGGCCCTCAGGCTTACCTCTCAATTGGCCCAAATTCAGTTGTTTCTGCACGTGACTCTACATAATCCAACTAAAAGAAAGAATTCAATGTGTAACAAGACGTCTGTCCACTTTTCTGTGTGCTCGTGATAATATAGAGAGACACTATTCAACTGGCAGATCATTTGGCTTGAACTAAGGAACAAAAGATCCATCTATAGATCCATTAACAGCATACCTACCAGCCCCGTGATTTAGCTGTAGACCCGGGCAGAGGTCTCCATGCTCTGTGTGGGGTAAATAAGCAGCCAGTTTCACAGCTGTTGTTGTATGGCAGCGGTGACAACTGGAGTCAAACGGAGGACAAAAGTTTTACTGCAGGTCTCATCCAGCCTTTTTACACCTGTCGACTGTGCCCCATGGTGTGTGTGTGTGTGTGTGTGTGTGGGGGGGAGTTAGTTATTATTCCTATCACTGCATGTATATTGTATATCTTACTATGATTAAGGTAGCAGTGGTCATTTATACAGCAGAATCTTGGGTGAAGGGCCATAAGGTGTCCTCTATACCTGTGGTACAATATTTCATTTTCAGTTGAATTCAAATGGGTTATATAAGATCTCCCAGACAAGTCAGCACAACAGAGCAGTCGTTTCAGTGTCAAGCCCTGCGTGACGGACAAAACAGCATCGGTCTTCTCCGTCTGAGTGCAGCTGAGCAACAATGTCAGTTTGTGGTGGTAAAGGCCCCACTGGGACAGGAAACCCAGCTGCCAGGGTCTGTCTCCTCTTCCTCTGCTCTTTGACACCGACAGGCTGTGTCTGAGGTGGGCCCTCCTCGTGAATGTGTGTGTTGCTCAAAGATAAGGAAACTGGCACCGCTTCCTCTCATCTGCGAAGTCTACAAACAAATGTTAAACAGCCCTATATGACATCAGAGTTTGGGAGTTTATGAGAAGTGAAGTATAATTAGTGCTCAGTGCTCAGTGCTCAGTGTAGGCAGGCTGATGCTACATTTAAGTCATTTGTATAATGGAGGAAGAAACATGAAATCTTGATTTGACTAAAACAAAAAGAATGTGCTTCTGTCATAAACTATCACAGATTTTATTTTTATTATGTCAGGTGTGGCCCTTGTGATTCTAAAGAAGCAGTAGAAGTTGGACTGAAATGAACTCACTGTTACATTCTGTCCTGTGGCTAATGTGAATCCAAATGTCTGACAAAGTTATGTGAGTTAATTTACTGGTTATGGGGGAGAATAATTGATAGGGGTGTATAAAAAGGCACAGTGAAATATACATCTATTTAGTTTAACTATATATGGTCGTTGTATATGTTAGTTATGGAGTTTTGTTTCGGCCAATCCCTCGTGAAGAGTAACATTTAGGCATAGCATCATGACACACATCTTTTAATCACCATGTGTGTTGTACACCATAGATTATAGATAGCACAATAGATGCATCAAACAAGGATCAATAGGAACGGTGTCTCAGGATGGTATAATGCCTCCAGCTGGTGTGAATCTGACAGACCTCTGACCTCTGTTCACCCCACAGATTTAGTTTATATGGCCGGCTCCCTCCTCACCTCCTCCTGGTGCACCGTCATGAGTTACCCCGTGTTACCTATGCCACATTAGCTGCTCACAAGCACAATGACACAGAACAGCACTGCTCCAGCTCTGTGTTGTCTCTGTGTTCGCTGCCAGACTCGTTCAGCCTGGTGTGAAGTTTGGAGGCACAAACCATTATTAGGCATTGTTTATATCAACTGGATTATATTAAGTCCAACACGTGCCACCACTGAGGTAGCTTATGAACTGGGGCGTAACATCAGGCGGTGCAGTCAGTGGGGTTGCTTTGGGGCTCAGGAAGTAGGGAAGGGGGAGACTTACTGTGCTAACTTGATTTTTCTACTATCATCATCACACCTGGAGTTATATTTTGTTTGATTCATGCTAAAACTTTCACCTTTCAACATACATAGGGAAATAAACCCCATTACATTACATTCAATTGGGCAAAGCCAGCAGGTGGAAATGAATATGCACCTGATCGCACATCTTATATCAGGGGTGGGCAAACCTTTTGACTCAAAGGCCACATGGGGTTTAAAAATGTGTCAAGTGGGCCGGCTGATATTATATTCTGCAAACATTTCTTGACAAGTGAGACATACAGCCTTCGATCGGACCTCAGTGAAAACATATGTCGATGTGGAATTAACTGGTTACTGCAGGTTATAACAACGTGAGTGATCAATTGGTGATATTTTATCATTTAAAAAATATGAGAAAATGCTTGTAGGGCCGGATTAAAAAACCCGAAGGGCCGCATGTGGTCCCCGGGCCGCAGTTTGCCCACCCCTGTCTTATAGCATTCTTTACGTTATATTGAGAAATGGTCATCTGGGGTTGTACAAAAAGAATCTGAAATAAAGGCATGATATTGTTCTTTTAGTCCATTGTATCTGGTTGACTAGTTGACACAAACTCCTCATTAAAATGATATTGTTTTTGATACAAACAGCTTCTCCAGTCTCCACGGCCCTAAACTGGGATGACAAAAGAGTGGGATGATCAGTAGAAGACCACTAATTGGAGACACATTGATGAACACACCCAAACTATGAATCAAATGACGGCACAAAGCCTATTGCGAGATGCAGAGCACAGTTAGATACAGTTAATCACTTGACTGCCATTACCGGGGCTACCTGCTCCAGCTGGCCGCACATCGACTTCACTCTGTCTCGCCAAATAATTACAGTCTTCACACCCCCGGCCACAGTCATTGTTAACTGAGGAGACGTCACAAAACTCCACACAATTACTGAATACCTCACAGCCACCGAGAATATGAAACTCAGAGGGCTGGATGAAATAAAATATATTCTCTAAAGTCAGGCTATCAAACTGTTTACACCAGGTACTTCTAAAAAATATTCTAGTCCATCTATCAAATCTTTTTTTGTTTTGTTTTTTTGTTTGTTTTTTGTTTTTTTGTTTTGTTTGTTTTTGTTTGTTTTTTGTTTGTTTTTTGTTTGTTTGTTTTTTTTGTTTGGTCAAAACATGGCTTAAACCAAGTCTGAATCAGGGCAGGACAGGACACAAACAAATATATAAAAGATTAGTTCATATTACTTGATTTCAGAAAGTGTATTTTGATTTGAGTGGTTGACTAGTTTAGATTTTTTTGTTTCAAAGTAATTCTAACAGTTTTATACAGATTTTTGTTTCTATCAGAATTATCTACCAGTGCAATAAGACAATTGCATGCAAAATAGGAAATCTCAAGGCATAATTCTGCTCATCAGGTTTTTCTAAAAAATAAGGGGGGACTCATTAAAACCAGTCAGAATTACATTGAAAAACGTCAAAATATCTATAGTTAAAATGACTCAAATCAAGATTAATATTCTGAATTCAAGTATTTTTAACTAATCTAGACATTCATTTTTGTGTGTAGCTCTAAACAAGGACTAAACCATGATTAAACCAGGTCTAAACCACAATTTACCAGGACTTAATCAGATCTAAACCAATTTTAGCCTCCTATCAGAGACTTCCCAGTGTTACTCGTACCACAATTTGAGAACCACTGGCATATACAGATTCCCGCCAGTGTTAAGAACAATAACTTTAAATGTGTGACTCCTAAGTGTATTATATGGTTGAGGCCCAGATCTGGCATGTCTCACTGTCACCAGTCCAGTGGAAGTGGCAGACGACGCTGTAGGTGTGAGGGCTGTAACAGATAGCACACAGAGCTGCTGTGGGATAAGCACTGTGCTCTGTCAGGCTCCAAAAAACAGATCCATAAATATTCTGGACTTTATTAAGAACAGATTACACAGTTGTGATGGCATCTGTCCTAAGTCTTTTACCACTTTTACTAATAGCTCCACGGAGTCCTTAACATTCCTATACAGAGCTGTGTGGGGCTTATGCAGCAGTTTCCAAACAATACTAGATAGCCCAAAGCTGACCACATTGCACAGCATTTTCAGCTCAAATCTTACGAAAGCTGTGTCCCACAATTTGACTCATGCCAGCACAAATATTTCATTTATCTTCAGTCAATGTTCAATTAATATTTGTGTGAATATTGTATTAATAAAGTGAACAAAAAAAATGACTATATATTTTCTTCAGCTCTCCACAGAGAATGAAATACTCTTTACATAGACCTGTGTTGATCTGAACTCAACCTACTGGCTGAACCTGCTGAATATGAGAAATATTTCAGGTTCTTCGAAGGAGACTAACAGCAGTTGACCTACTTTCAAATTTATTGTGTTTTCGTTTCCCCAACACGACACATGAAGAGCAGAGCTTTTGTTTGGAAGGACTTTGTGACCGCCATTTTCCCCACACTTCAATAATAACCCAGGATCAATTAACCACATGCTCTGATGCGATGGTTCTCAAATTGTGGTATAACAGTTTAAGTCCACAGTGAAGTGAATTTAGTCCTGCTCTGGTGACCAGTTTCATTTACAGTTTAGTCGTGGTTTAGCATTGATTTAGACTTGATTTACTGTGGACATGGTACAATACAAATGTACTTTGCTGAGGTGATATTTGGAGTGAAATAGAGTTGACATAATATATATCCAAAATAATATAATCATTGTGTCTCTCTCTGTGTTAGGATCTGTAGACAGACATAGTGAGGCCAATGGACAGTCAGGTAAAAGTGGCTTTAATTAAGATCTGTGTCTACTAATCCTGATGCAAGATCAATGGGTTAGGAGTTTCACATCATGCATTTTAAGTAGTCACTAAAACACGATGGAGTAAATATAATACACTGCCAAATCATAAGAAACAATAGAGCCCAAAACTGTAAAAAATACAATGTTTTCAACGCTGAATTTGAACTGAAGAAGCTGTGCAGTCCAACCCAAAGTGGGATATCTGGTCACCATATATTTAACAAGCAGCAGATGTTAAGCGGTCTATTATACATGTTATTATACATGTTATAATTGCAATAACCTCACAAATGTTGAAATTATGAAGGCCTGGTCAAATAATCTCTATTTGTTGGTAATGTTGGTTTGTTTAGGCTTAACATGACGAACATTGGCTGGTTGTGATTAAGCTGGTGTTGTGGTCTGATAAGGAGGGACAGTTTTAGGACACTTCTGAGGAATCCCTTGACGTCAGAATTGCACGACGCAGTGAGAAGCGTGTTGGGAGTGAGAGTTGACTGAAACCACTTTGTATGTGTGTGTGAAAGAATGGGCTCATGGTGACTCAGCAGTACTACATGACCCTGCTCATCAACTGGACACTGCTCTGCTCTGGTGGGGATATGAAGCGACCAGTGTAGGCTGAATAAGAGTGGTCTAAATCAGTGGTTCTCAGACTGTGGTACTCAAGCTTTCCAATTGATTTTTTTAAAAATTAAGAGACATTCTGTTTTGTTTTTTGTACAGTTTAGTTTAGTTTTTGTTTTGACTTTGTGTAGTCTTGGTTTATTTCTAGTTTGGGCCTGATTTAGAGTTTTTTAGACCTGGTTAGGTACTGTATTGGTCCTGGTTTCATCTATTGGTTTAGTCCTGGTTAAGACCCAGTAAAGTCCTAGTTTAGTCAATAATGAGTTTTATAGACAATTAACTCTACACTACCTTTTTTAATTAACTCTAAATTCTGCATACTTTAAGATTTAAATAAATAAACTGTGTTCCGGCAGTATAAAAAACATTAGCAGCTGGTTGGCTATTCAGTTGCTTTAGTTATTCAGGGAATGAGACTAAGTCAGCGGATCCAGAATAATACGCTAAAGGCAAAAATATTTTACAGTTGATGTCTTCAGGATGTTTGCGTCCTCTTCACATGAGTTAAATGTGGATCTGCTGGACCAACTGTGGTAACTTAATGGGTTAATAAACAAAGTGCTTTGGAGTTTTTATATGCCATGATTAAATAGGATAACCAAAGAATGAAGACCAAACACGCAGGGGGTGGTTAGTAAAATGATTGTGAGATTTTAAAGAAGGTAAATGACAAGTTCGGAGTTGGAGGTGTGAGTGGGAACAGGTCTTTGGGGGGAGGGGGCTTAAGATACTTAAAGATAAACAGTGACACGACCCAGAAGATGAGCTGTCTCAATAAACACAAAGAAACAGCAACATCAGATCTGTTCAACACAGAGAGTTTAACACTTTGTGACATTATTCAGCGATACAAGAGCGACTTCACCAGTGCTATCGCCTTGTCTACAGCCTGTCTTCACATGATGTCTTTTTAGATGTTTTTGTTGTTACTAAATAAGAGAATTACTGCATTCACGAGCTGGCAAAACAAACCATATAATTAACATTTTATTTATTTATGTAAAGTGATTACACTTGTGGAAAGTAAGGGTCTTCAAAATACTTCAAAATAATAGTGCTAGGTTCAATTTATTATACAATTCTATACCGTATACAGTTCTAAAAGTAACTGAAATAAATGTAACTCATTACTGCCCATTTCTGAAGAATAACATTTATAAAAAGAATATCCATATATGTTTGTAGTCTGGCCCAAAGTCTCAAAACCTTTGTCCTTGTCTGGCATCAGCTGGTCTGGCTACACACTACCAAATAATAAGCCATATTATGCAGCTGTTCCCAAACCTGGGCATAAACTGCAGCTATAAAAAGGTGGGAACCAAAGAGCACAAAAGAGCGCTTTGATTGTAAATGGGGACTAAATGGATTTGGCCAAAAAACAAAGCAGTGCAGGAAAGCCTATAGAAAGCCAGGCACCATATTGTAAATCATCAGTGGGAGGATAAATACAGGCTCTTTTGTCAAACGTGGAGACTAAACCATAATGGATGTGCTGTTGTTTCTACTAACCTTGCCTGGGTTTTGTTCTTGGGCCTAAGTGAGGCTTAAAAGTGACACATCTCTGAAAGGTGCTGAGCTAAGCATAAACATGTAGAGACACTGCTGGGGAAGCTAGCCGAGCTTGTTTGAGGAAATATAAAAAACGGTCTTTGACTTTAGAACTTGTTTTAACACAAGCCCTATACATGTCGAACACCCAGCCGCAGCAGGTGGTGGTGGAGGTGGTGTTGTGGTTTGATAAAGGTGTGGGCCTCTCGTTCCCCTTCTGCTCACCCCTGACCAGATATGATTTACCAGCCGTGATAAGGACTAAAAACACACTGCACTGTGGCTGTACGAGGGCTGTAGGCTACACACAAGTTACTGAGGTCCAAAAAGAGTTGAGACAATTCTTATTCAACCTCAACATCTCTGACTGTTTTAACCTAAGTGATGTTTACACCTGGTTCAATCATGCTTTAGACCTCGAGCAGTCACGGTTTAGACCGCGTTTAGTCTTGATTTAGACTCAGTGAAGTCCTGGTTTAGACATGATTTTACTCTTTTAGTCTTAGTCTTTTTTTTTTACCTCATTTAGTATGACCTAACCAACAGGGTACAAATCCAATATTTAAAATAACTCTTGATTAGCATTGACAATAATTTTAGCTGTAATGATGGGAGAATAAAAAAACTGCAAAAAAGGCTCAGAAGTCAAATTATTTATTGTTTTTATTGCTTTTGAATGAACTGTAAAAAGGCATTTTGAAAATATCTAGACTATTCTGATGCAACTAGTCAACCATCTTGAATCATCGACAAAATGAGCAACTATTGTAGTCGCTGGATCCGTCACAACCAAATGAATCCATCAGTTGTTCATCTTCAAAATCAGTGCCACAACTAGTCACAGTTACCATAAAATCTATTTTAACTTAGTACCTCTTATAAATACCTACATATAAATATTGTAAATGTATTGAATGAAAACATTTGAAAATGCTGTACATGAATGTCCTTTTGAAATTAAAAAAAAAAAAATCCAATGTGGGTTGAGCTCAGTGTCAGCTTTCTCCAACATGGAGACACAGCACTACTGCTTCTAAATGAACATGAAACAACAGTCTCAGTGACAGTAAACAGGAGTGGACCATTAGCTTTATCGTGGCTAGCTTTTGTGGAGTATTCTCGTGACCAATCTACAGTGTCGACTAACACTATTGACAATAACTTATTTAGCACTTTTAGCCATTAGCTTTAATATTAGCTTTACCATTAGCTTTACTACACTTGTTTCCATTACTTTCTTGATGCATCTTTACTTAACATTTTAGTCCACTTCTTTCTACTGACAAAGAGGTAATGGCAAGGATACAATGTGGATTGCTTTGAAGAGAAAGTTAGCACTTAGCATAGACATAATTAATAACATACAGTCTATGGCTGAAGAATGGAAAACATTTTTATTAAGGCCTCTTAAATGAAAGAAAACATTTTCTCGAACATCCATCCAAAACTTCAGACCATTTCCCATTGTCACATTTTGATGCGAGGCATATAATGCTGCAGTTCTCTTCCTTGATCTACTTCTCTGGGAGCAGGGCGTGCGGAGAGTCTGAGTCCACATTGAAAAGTGTCCAGCGAGAGTCCACTCCAGATCATATGAAGAAAAGAGGTGTCCCAATGTCCACTGAGTCAAAAACATGAATAGAAATAGCATACACATTTTGACAATGACAATAATAAAATAATAAAGAATGCTAAAAATAATAATAATAATAGTATAATGTTAAAGATGTGAAGACAGCTTTGGAAGCACTTGAAGCGGTGACATACTTTACGCTGTTAGCTTCCTCGACTGAACCTCCAATAGTCCTCCCAACCCTCTTCCCTTAAAGCAATGAGCCCAGTCAGGTAATATAGTGCAACAGTCCCACCCTTCTTCCTGAATCCGTGACCATCCTAGATCCACCATCACTATTTCTATCACTGCATTCGGTCAGGCTGGATGTGCTGCTGCGGGGCATAGTGCAGGAAGGTGGGGCCGCTGGCAGAGGGCAGGTTTTGGTGCACGGTGGTAGGAGCAGAGGCTGCCGCAACGGGCCCTGAGGCAGTAGCTGTGGGGCTGGTGGCGTAGCTGTAACCCAGGTATCCGGCAGCGGGGGAGGCGGCGTAGGGGTACTGCTGTTCGAAAGCGGCCTGGGCGTACTGCGAGTAGGCTGTGCTGTAGTCCAGATATGGGCTGGTGCTCAGGGAGGTGGAGATCTGACTGGGGAGCACCAAACTGGGCTGCACAAAGGCCTGAGGATAGATGTACTGCTGGGCCAACCTGAGAGAAACACGGAGCAAAATACAAGGGTTAAGGATGGGGTACATCTCAACGCCTGTCTTCTATTGTTTACACAGTGTCCCCAGAGGGCGAGTGTGTTGAGGGCGTCTGTGGAGCTGAATTTACACAAGCCACTGGTGTGTTATTCTGAACTACATGCTGCTAATGACCTATAGCACTCTTTACTTTCAAACTTAAGAGACATTTATAAGGAATGTCTTTTCTCACCCTAGAGCACTGTGTGTGTTTGTTTTATTATTTGTGTTCAACATGTAGAACGTGTATGATGGCAAAACAGACTGAACAATGAACAATGACACGTTTGCTTTGCTCCACTGACCCATGTACTTTGAGAGAAGTTGTTGATTCCAGGATTTTGAATGTTATGCCAGTTTTTATTTCATGTTCATATGCCCAGTAGATGTGGCACTAATAACCAAAATAAATAAATAATTTGCATTTTGACACTTTGGGAGCAGATCTTACCACAGAGCTGAACATGAAAAACGACCTAAAAACAACAAACTAGAAATGCATTGGAGATAAAGGTATGGCCAAGGTGACTCATCCCACATGTCGGTTAGTCAAACCCACCCGACCTGTTCGGTAGGGCCTCCTGGGATAAACGACAAGGAGGGGTGCGGGTGGTGTTCATGGAGGGGGGTGGATGATAGTGTCAGCCGTTACTGGCAGGTTTTCAAACTCAGACATTGAGTGTTTTAACAGCTGCTGCTCTTCACTGGCTCTCTCAAACCACACATTCATATACACGCTCGTACGGTTTACTAAAAAAGGGAAGTGTGCTGCAGACTATCACTGATCCTGTTAGCTGGAGGGGGTCAAAGTGGTGGCCTGGGACCTCATCAGGACTGTGTCTCGCATGTCACATGGAGCTGATTAGAGCGGCTGAGTCTGGGGACTGCATTGTCTCTGGTTTGGAGGCTATTTTTACTTAAGTGTCTGTCTGTTGGGCTTGTTTTGCCCAATCTGATTGTGAGACATCTTGCCTGGTTAAACCCTTGAAAATACTGGCAATCTAACAAATGCACCAAAGACCATAAAAAGCCTGAGGCGTAACAGATCTGCCTAATTAAAAGAAATGGTGTTCACAGAAGTTAACCACTCCCCTTACAATTCTTATTAAGTTTGGGTGATTGTGCTTTGTCCTTCGATCCTTCTAGATTGCAGTATTTATACACTACTATGAATAAACGGTCTGCAATATACATTTGATCTTAAAACACACACACACAAACTCAAAAATAAACATGAAAACACACTGACTGCTCAGCAGCTCTCAGCACTGATATTTACATGGACTATGTAAATTTCAGCCTGCATTTCCCTCACAGGACAAGTCCATAAGAAAATCAGCCATATCAGTGACAAGAGGTGGCTATAAGACTCGGTGATATCATAACATGGAAATAGTCTCGAGCCTACAAATTAAGTATGGCGATAGTATAATATAATCAACTCTGTAATATAATTGCATATGGTAGCAATATTGTAAGTGTGACCAATTAATAAATATTAACTAAGTAATAAGAGGACTGCTTGAGGACTAATGAAATACAGTTGGTTCCAGTCAAGTGTCCCACCATTTACTGATGTGTACATTATTTCGGGTGGACTAGAGCGTAGGTTTTCTCTGGGTACTCTGAGTTCCTCCCATTGTCCAAAGATATGCCCCCTTACATTAATTAATTAATTAATCTTATTATTTTCTTTAGACAGGACCTATACATTGTATTTAACTAGTGATGCACAGATATATCGGCTCAACATCGGTATCGGCCGATATTTACAATTTTCACTAATATCGATATCGGCCTGTACAGATGGCTGATGGTCACCTGTTGTTCAAAAAGCATAACTTCTAATATTTAGGTTTAGAAAGAGTCAGAGAAATAAAAGGACCATTGGAAAAGTCTAACTTTAGTGTGATGAAATGTAATAAAAAAATAATCCTTACGAACTAAGAAATACATTTAAAGCAGTTATGTATATGTAGATTTATTAGTTTCTGGAAATATAGCAGACTGAAACAAAATATCGTTATCAGAATCGGTATCGGCCAAATTGGTAATTGAAATATCGGTATCGGCCAAGAAATTCCATATTGGTGCATCCCTATATTTAACATAATAAAACCTGATATCACCCAGTCCTACCAGTGAGTCAGCAGCACAGCAAAAGCATGCATGGAAAAGGCTTGTCATCACACACACAGCCCACCTTTTCCAAATCCCCTTGTATCCCCCTCTCCAGCCTCCTCCAGCACACACCGGTTACCACTGCAAACCCAAAACCATGCCACACTGTAATCAGCATAACCTCTTCACAAACAAACAGAGAAAGATAAAGAGGCACTCCAGTCCATCACAGCACACCACAGCACTGCACTCTCAAACCATCAGCGGCACCTTGGACAGAGCCCGGTGTGGGACAGAGAAGACATTTCAGGGCTATCTCCGGGAGCTCGGCTGGGGGCGCAGGTTCAGCTGAGAGTGCACAGATATCACAACAGAAAGAGGATAAGAGGTTGGCACAAATGACTCAATGCTACATCTAAGGTCATTTATTCATGGACAGAGAAACGGGGTTCAGATGTCTGCGTTAACTGTGGAACTGGTCATGGAAGTCTGGCAGGGTGTCCTAAAGAACTACCCAGGGAATGTTTCTACAGCAATCTAATACAGAAAAGCTCATTCTAATGTGAAAAAAACCTCACTAAAGTTTAAACAGTGACGCATATCTTATTTTAGTGACGAATAATGAATAATAATTAAAAAATAAATAATAATAATGAAAGAGCTATTAATTATATATTATAGAGCTATTAATTATATATCATAGAGAGAGTAATTACAGAGTACATTTACATATCTGATAAAAAAAAAACAGGACAAAAAGAGACAACAAGGAAGTGAATAAATATTGTCTTGGCGTTAAGCGTTAAGAGAAGTCAAAATGCAAAAAGCTGTCCCATTCCTGCCCGTGTCCGTCAACACTACAGTGAAATGTACACTTTATCAGAAAGTGTTCTAGCAAACAAACCTTTTCAGCTCTCGCTTCATTCAAGGTCTTCTAAAAACATGCAGAAACTGAATGATCCATTCAAAAGCTAATGGACTATTTCCAAGTAATTTTCACACAGGAATCTGCCGAACAGTATCATCGGCCTAAAGACTACAGTGGCAAATGAAGACGACCCCCACGCATGCATGAGCTGCATCTACACTCACTGTGCCATTGAGACAAACACAAAGAGGCATTCACTGAAGTTCAGCTTTCAAACATGACCATACATTGACGCTGCCGGGCATATGTGCTTTCACTCTCATTGTGTATAATGAGACGGCCTACTCTACAGTTTAGCTACAGGCAGTCCGCTGTGGTGCAGGACTGAAATGGGCATGTTTAGGGTAAGTGGAACAGAAAATGTGAGCCCAAAAGGAATAAGAGCATGTATATGACACCGGGATGCATACACTTGATTATTATGATTATTACTATATATTTGATCATTATTACCGATACTATATATTTTTTAGAGTTATTTTTTTCACGTAAACAACTTGTCCTTGATCCTTTGTTGCATATCTGGCAACAAACATTGACTTCAAATCATGGTCTATTGTGGTCTTTTGCTGGCAACAGGAGCCATCCACATCAATAGAACACATTAGAAGATGCTAATATAGTGTAAGCGTTCAGTTATACATTTCAAAAAGAGATTTGAAAAACTAATATTTGAGTAAAAGTAGTTCTAGCAAGGTCCCAGAGCAACAAAAATGTCACGCAGAGTGAAAAGTGGATGATGGGTAGGGGGATAACAGTCAGCTGCTTTTGTGCTGACAGCCAGTGTGGCTCTGACAGGATGCCACTGTGTGTTAGGCACTACAGCACATTAAAAAACTGAATCTAAAAAAGGCCTTTGATATGACTGGCAGGTGCTAAATTTTACCTACTGCTGATAACTCAAGTGGCCTTCATCTTGTGACGTGTGAAAACAGAAGGACTGAAATGGGTGGGCGATTTAAACAACTCCGTCCTATACTTGTATGAGCCGATTATCCCGCGAGACCAGAAAAAAGGTGTTTTGTTTGACACCTGTAGATGTGTTTCCAAGGGAGCACCCTGCCTCATTAAGCATTAGTCCCAAACAGCAGATGACCCCTCCCCCCAGAAATCTGCTTTCAGCCCCCTTTACCACCACCCCCCAGTCTCACAGAGGTGTCAGTTTTCCCTGCACATGCTGCTGCTAGTGACAGCACTCTAATGGGACAAATTCAGGTGAATGCAGTTCAAGAGATGTGTGCCATCAAAGTGGGATGTTGCAAGAAAAAAAACATAAATGAAACAAAAAAAATGCAAAATCCTTCAAACTATCTTAAAAAGGGCAGAATTGCGGATTACATTTACGGAAGGTTTGAACAGTTGTTAAATTGAGTTCGTGGCCGTATCAATGGATTACAAATGGGAAGTTAGCTGGTAAAATAGTAACAATGATACGTCTTTGTCTAACACCGTCTAAACCTTTATCTTCCAGTGCAGTGTTTAGTTGAAATATTAGCTTATTGTAAACTCAATGACGTTAAAAACTCACATTGTAGCCACATTAATGAAAGAGACTGATGCTACCAGCTATCAGAACACGTGCTTGGGCTGCACCGCATTCAAAATCCTACCAGACCACGCACCATATGTTATCAAGGACTCTGGAGACAGGCACGAAGCACAAAGAAAAGCCACTTGTGCACATCTTAGGGAGGCCTGCGTCTGTCACCCGCCAACTCGAGGCGGGCCGACAGGTGCGGTGTGCGAGGGCCTATCCCATGTCTCTGGGGTGCGGGTCACAGGAGATTAAGGGGGTGTAAAAGGCTGTAATATGAGCTCACACCTGTCAGACAAATGCCTCAAAGCACCACTGTATTCGACAGCTCACACCCCGGACCACTGGTGCCATCGACGCTCACTATTGCTCACTAAATGTATTTACACAGGAGGGACTTTCCATGTAGAGCCCTTATAAAGACTTGGATCATGACCGGACATGTCCCCAATGACCCCTATGCATTCACTATTTTCAAATACATAAATCATGCTTAAGTTTATTGTGCACTTTGTATCTATCTTTGTAGAATTTAGTAACATCTGAAACCACCACATGTCTTATTCTGTCTAGGGCTGTCCCGGGATTTCCAAAAACCTTCTTCTGTAGTATTTCTATTAATAATAATCTACAAA
This sequence comes from Philypnodon macrostomus, assembly GCA_036025475.1. Classification (NCBI taxonomy): domain Eukaryota; kingdom Metazoa; phylum Chordata; class Actinopteri; order Gobiiformes; family Eleotridae; genus Philypnodon; species Philypnodon macrostomus. The sequence continues at coordinate 8,828 of JAVQKC010023214.1, read as the reverse complement.
AAGACTATTACTGGAGATTCACATGTAAAACAAACTAGATTCAAAACAGTTAATCTACCTCATACATAATCTCTCCCCTTCAAACTAATTTAATAAAATTTAAACCAAAATGTCTGATATATTTTCAAACAAAATGTTGCTTTATTTTTTCTGTTAGTACAATATTTTCGTCTGAAGATGTAGTGACTTTTCCATGATTAAGATACATCCTTTTGTGTTTATGTTAAAATATTCTTAGCATTATTAATCTTTTGAACTACTGAAGAGCGGCTAATCAGTTCTCCTTAGATCATGGCGTGTTTTACGACTGTTTTACGACTTCGAGGAGTAGTCCATGTAATAATTTATCTGTCAAACGGTTGTTGTCTGGACTTGCCCTTAAATGGGTTTGTTGCATACAGTAGTGAGTATATCAAATGTGAATGGCCGTTAGCTGTAGCTTGGGGTGATATCTGAGAGCTGTAGGGTGTGTAATACTAAAACACACATTACTTGTCAGTGGACCATGACTATGAGACTCTAGTGTGTTTCTACAACAGACGCTTGGCTGAACGCTTCTCGGTGACAGAGTGACCAGAGGTAGATTGTAATCTGTTACTTTGTGGCAGCAGTGGTGGAGTAGGTAGGCCAGAGGGTCATTGTGTCCCTGAGCAAGACACTTAACAAACCTTACCTATGAATGGATATGTTTGGTGTTGGTTCAAAGGGCAAACTGCCCCATGGCAGCTGTGGCTACATAAGTAGCTTACCACCACCAGTATGGAGTGAATGAATAATGCAATTGTAAAGCATAATTGAGTGTCCTGAAAAGGACTATAACTATACATTATTATTATTTTGCTCAGTTTATATCTATATAGTTTTTGGAAAGAGGAATCTGCTCATTATATTTGTATTAAAAATTCTCTGTGGTTACAATTTTTTCACCCAGTACTTGGTTACCCTTACTGTACTCGAGTAATCTGTATGCATACTTTTAATTTTTACTTCAGTAACATAATTTTGAAGTAATTTGAACTAACTTATTTGAGTAAAGTCTTCTCTACCTCAGAGTGGCTCAGGTGCATGAGTCAAGAGGCCCCTGACACAAGCTAACAAGTAAGTCAGACATTCACCTCTGGAATGCCTTCCTATTACCATAGATATGTGAACCATCTCCTGGCCTAACCAAACTCCAATATGCTAATGAAGTACTGCTGGAGTTGCACGCAGACACAGAAACTGACATGTACTGTCCAGGGGCCCTGTTTGTCAATGGAAACGCTGGACTAGTGGCATCGCAGAGAGCTGAGAGGGGTGAAAAAAAACAAGAGGTCGTTCACTGGTGGTGCTCACTTACCCGTACTGCCTCTGGATGAGAGCGGGGTGAAGGGGCTGCACTCCGATGGATATGCCTGGAAGATAGGAGTCAAGTCTGTCAGGCATTTGCATTTACAGAGGCGGACTGGGGAACAATACACAGAAGGGAAAACACAGGGCAAGTCTGTTTCAAATCTAACACAAAACAGTTTCAGTGAGTTTTGAGCCTGCAACGGTACACACTTGACTAACTGTATTGTATCAAGATATCCATTAAATCCATTAAATTAAAATCCCCTAAGGCTAGATCAATTGTAACCTTTTCTCTGACTGGCTGAAGTTTTCAGTTGGTACTGCCACTTGAAAACCACAAAGCTTTAGCTAATTATTATCATTTTGAAGAGGTCAAAATAGGTTAGTGTTCACCAGCTTTTACAGTGATCTTTACTTACTCAAGGAGACAGCTTTCAAACAAACAAAAAAACTAAATACAAAAAATGTAGCGATTGATATTCAGTAGTTCTCAATTTTCTCTCTGGTTCTCACCTGGTTGTATGCTGCGTGGCTTGGCTCCCAGGTAGGCCAGATTCACATTGGCTTTCCTTCCATCAATGATAGGGTTTGGATCTTTGCAGGCTCTTTCTGCTGCTCCTCTTTCCGTCATTGTCACCTTCACAAAAACAAAAAAAAAAGAGCTAACGTTTTAACAAATAAGAAAAAGATGAAGTAGACCATTGTTTAGAGCAATTACAAGAACTCATCGCCATCTTTTTTCTGTTTATGTGAAAATGAAAGGAAATCCAAACACAATGACAAGCTTGTGCACTGTAGCAGCCACTGGGCGAGCCTGCTGAAATATGGATCTGAGAAGAGCTTATCCAATTAGGGACAAAATATTAAGGAGATTGCCATTAGACTGCCCCCCTCTCTGTCTCCTGGCATTAGACAAGTCCGTCTGTTTTGCTATATTCTGCCAACTCAGAGGGTTTAGTCACCGCTGCAACTCCATGTGCAACAGATAATTCCCAGAAACAGAAATGGAGCAGAACTCAACCAACTCAACCGACAGTTTTGTCAAACAAGGTTCAAAGTAAAGTCATATGGGCATTGTTTTCAGTGTTGGAGACCGCATGAGTCTCATTCAAAAGGCTTTGGTTGTTGTTTATTTATTTACAGATACGGTATACAGCTAAAATATTAAATTGATCTAAATAAGTCCAAATGAGCCTAGTTACAAATGCAAGAAATACTAATAAAACCATGTTAGTTCCAAAAGACTTCCCCTTGATGTGACCACTTGAATTGTCTGGTCTAGGTTCATTGGTCGACTTTGCTGGTGCATTGTGTAAAATGTATATACCATTTGAAACATGTCTATGTTAAACCAATAAACTGAGCTTCTATAGGTACTGGTGTTTGGGACTTCTCTGATCAAGCCATTAAAAAGGACCCCCCACATCCCTTTTGTAGATTGTTGCTATGATGTGTTCACACCTCAAAACTGCCTACACCAGTTTTAATAAAATCACTGGTAGTTCAACAGCTCTTGAAAGTTGAAGGCTGCAGAACAAAGCCCAATCCAGGGCATGTGTTGTGAACACACAGGAAGGCGCAATGCTATGTGTACACTGTGCACTACTGTGGGGGGTTTCTGCTAATCCACCTAGTCTGTAATGTAACAAGGGCATCTTCTCGTCGTTGACTAGCACATGGTGAGCTGGGAACGTTCACCCCATGGCATCACCCTGAGTGTTTCAACTCAAGAGCCAGTTAAACCTGTATAGAGTTGATGTGTCAACAGTCTGCAATTGTCTTACTGTCCCTGACATTACAAGTAAACATGAACACATTTTCCAGTCCTTCTTTGGTTGGAGGGGACATTGTGGCTGCCTTTCCAAACTTCTGGTAAATATTTGCATTTCTGTTGATCCTTCCATCCTTTGTGTGAATAAAAAAAAAAAAGTATTTATCTGCCCATTAGAGCAAGCATCTGAGGGTCAGGGTCAGTATGACTCATTAATCCAGCTAAAGCAAGGGTCACTGTATGTTTAATGCATGTTCCTACACTTACTACAATAGAAATGAATGCACCAAATGTGGTATAATTTGTGGCGTATATATCCCATGTTGATATCAGGAAGACCAATTCAAAAAGGCTCATTGTTAGTGGGAATTCCTTCTGCCAAGTCCCCAGTGTAAATCACAGGCTGACACCACATACAAGCAACTTCTCCAGTCCTTGACAATGGAGAAGAGAGTGTACAAGGTCAACCTCTGCACAGCTCCAAAATAACCATATAAAGCGAGGCAAAAGACAGGCATACGGTTCCAAAGCGCCTAAGCTGGGGGTGATGGAGGGGCAATAAGGGGGACGTTAAAATATAATCGTCTTAGTTACCCATCAACTCGTGAGATCCCATCATCCTCTTTAAGCTAAAATAACAGCCAGTCAGGCGAAAAAAACAGGGATGCTGAACAATTTTCACGCCCCAGTGGAGAAAACCTTTGGCATGTGGGCTTCCTTGAGTGTACAATAGGATGTAGTAGCCTGTATCTCACGCAAACAGTAAATTAACTGTATGTTTCAAGATACATTTCGACTTGGTAGACAATGAAAAACACTACTTACAAAGCCGTATCCCCTCGATTTCCCCGTCTGCCTGTCAGTTATCACCACCGCCTCGTCAATTTCCCCAAAGGCTTCGAAGTATTTTCTAAGCGAGGCATCGTTCGTGTGGTATGGCAGTCCACCGACGAAGATTTTGGTGAAAGTTGTGTCTTTCTGAAGCGGTGTGTGTGGCATGACTTCCAGGGCTCCGTTCATGAACTGATGCAGTAGCATTGGTGCGCCTTTGACAACACAAGTGCGCGCGCGTCAAGACAACTTCAAACAAGCGCTCAACGCGGTCCCCGCATGAGGAAAACTAGATAAACCAACTATATTTTCTAGTTTTATGCCGTAAAATCAAGCCCTGTGTCTTCCCCTGTTTACTGCGGAGATGAACTAAATGCCAAAACCTCGTCTAAAATAGTCTCTCGTTCGCAGCTCTCCGTGCCGGGGATGGTTTTATCTACTGGAGGTATAACCCAGCCCACAATAAACTCTTAACCAATGAGAGTAGACCTCGTTGCCCTCTGTCCCACCCACTGTCCAGCGCTTCCCGGTCAACGTACTGCACCTGTTATTGCCCTTTAGTCTGAAACACAAAGACAAGTCCACACTGAGCCAAAAAAGTGTCTATTGTGCTACGTTAATGAGGAAGTCATTGTGCAGGTTCAAGGATTTAATTACTACCCTATTTATTAAGCGTTTGACCTAGGCTTTTCACTCAACCACGATGATGTAGGTGTGGGAAAAAATGCAGTAAAAGTAAACCTTATCTTGGGTCACCATTTGATAATGGCGCAAATGTTTGCCAAAAAGCGTGTGTTTTAGTGGAATGAGTATTAAACATGTATTAAACACTTCAAAAAAGTAATAATAAATGGGAAAATAATGTGTTATTTCGGTCAAAATACATAAAAAGTCTAGTCATCTATATTTTTGCCAGATGTTTGGTTTCAACTAAATGTCTGAGGTTAGATGTACTTGAAGAGACAGGGTTGTGATGATTGAAGTTTGGGTACGGAGCTACAGTAAGTTACTTTAATGCTGCTCACAAGTGTAGATGTAAAATGCAGTAAATGTTAAGTCACAATTTATGTTGACTTCTATATTTACCAGGATTTCATTGCATTTTTACACAGAACTGTTCACCAAAATGAACATCTTATGCTCATGAGACAATGACTTGCATTTTTCACTTTACAATATAAATGTGTGTACCTGGCTCTAGTGACCGAAAGGAAGTCGAGTTTTGAAGAGAGGCCTATATGCTGTTTGAGCCATGGTCTTTTGTCTGTGGGAAAATGTTGGACTAGTGGACAAAAATGACAGCAGATAATGCATCTTACATAATACCTTTAAAACGACTTAAAGGGGAGCCTCAAGCATTTCAATACTCATGACATCTCGCCCTCAGTGCCTTGGTGTTCCACTGCTAAGTACCAGGAGTCAGCTTGACAGTGAGGTGACACTCTAATGACCTCAATAAAAAGGCATTTAATTCACACCCCGCTCTTCATGAAGTGCTTCACTTTTCACACTCAGCCTTTGTAGCCAACAGTGCCTCTTCATTCATATCCTGTTGATAAATCCTCAATTCCCAGCTTTTTCAGAGGTCTTTCTTTCCTGTAAACTATGCAAACCTAGGTAGAGAATTTAGCTTTGATCTCATTTGTCCTTGTTAAACCTCAACTTCCAGTAGTTTTTCCTCTTCAGTTGGTGCTGGCGATTCAAAATGAGTAGTGCTCCACCTGCTGGCAGTTTGAGTTGTTGCTTTTAAGCCCAAACAGTCACGTCTGGAAACAACTAATTAATGCGACTAGAGTTTTCTTTTCCGCAGCCCACAATAATAAGTACTGTTTATTCAAGTAACAGAGAATGCACTTCTTTATTTTACATCCAGATTGATTTTAAGAGCTAAACCACTAAAACGGCCAATGACAAGAGTCTTTGGAGAGCTGTAAAAAAAATAAGATCGGCACATCGTATAATGCAGAAACAAGCCAAAGAAACATCAATATGAGTGATAATATCATCCCTCCCTTCTGTGTTGACCACTAAGACAAACTGTGACACATGAAGGCAGGGTAGGCCGTTTTGATTGGTCCATGCACTGTACCCAGCACCTCAGCATTGGTCCATGCGTTTGCAGAAAGGAAGGAGTCTGTCTTGGGCGTATACAAACACTAAAGCAGCAGGTCTTCTGCAACTCCCCACAACAGATGTGACATGGCACGACGAATCTAAAGACAGGAGCAAGCAGTCAGTCACAGAGAATGTGTTAGACATTAAAAGTTTATTTAAAAACACTTGCATTAAAGTATATATATATATATATATATATATATACACATATATATACACACACACACACACACACACACACACACACATAGAACGGTATATATATGCATATATTAGAATTTAATTATTGCTTAGCAATGTGTTTTAATGTTTTATTGCTATCAACAAAATTCAATAATTTGTAGAATATTTCACAACAATCTCTTAAATTAAAATATTCAGTAGCATAAAACAGTAAGTCTGAATGTGCTTCATATAAAGGTTGGGGTGATACGGTGAAATCATCATACCACAATATATTAAAGCAGGATTATTATTTTATGTCAGTTGTGGTTAATAGTCAATTCTTAGTTAAATTATTATAAAGTAAGTGCCAACCACTGGCATCATTTTGTGATTTAGCGAAACAGAGTCAAATTTTTAATATAATTTACACTGTTCTGAAAAGAACAATAACTTAACTTGACTATAGCCTCTGTACTGATTTACAAAACTTCTGGAGGTCATATTGCCAAACTAAACAGCTATAACTAAGTTAACCTAGGCTGGTACAAGAGCAACATGCAATTAAAACTCAATGCTAAAGCAGAATTCACACCAGTAAGGCTACTGTAAATTGCAGTGAGAATTCCTATTTCAAGTCACTATCCTGTCTTCCCACATGTGTGCTAGGGAGCACCACATGAGGCCCTCTCAAGGCTTTGAGGAGGTAGGGCAGCCTCATCCAGTGACCTCGGTCTTCAAGTGTGGCTGCCCTTCTCTCACCATTTCTTGTTTCGGGGTTTCAGCTCCTCTGCAGCATTCCTCAAAAAGATGTAGTTCTTCTTTTGGGGGTTGTAATACTCATGGCCCTAAAAATGAAATACAATTAGTCGTCATCATTAGTGACAGGCATCCAAGCTTTGAGAGGGAACCAAGTTAACCATTAAAATGCCATCTATTTTAACTTTCAGGTTCATTTTCAAGTTAACTCATATTACCATCAAACCTGTATGCAAGCAAAGGCAGAATGAGGTGATCATTTTTAAACCATAAATTAAAAAAACCCTGTACCTTGGACCAGTCATAACTGGAAGCATATGCAAAAATGTTGCCATTGTTGTTGAAGCAGCATGCTGTAATGGGCTGGTCGAGCTGCTCTGAAGTCTTCAACTTTGTGCGAGCGTCTTTGTCCCAGAAGCTAAAACGGCCATCTGAGCCCACAGTAGCCAGAGTGCCATGGACAGGGTGGAAGGATATGGCGTTTACCTGAATGAACATAAACATGAGTGGGGAGATCTCATGGATACAGTCTCATGGACATTTTGAGAAAACGTACGGCATAAATATCCTGTGGAGTGGCTGTATTGGTTCCATTGGACCTGTGGCACTTAAAGGTAAAGTTGTCTTTAGCTCTAAAAGACAAAAAAAGGCTTGTAAATATATGAACATAAATAATTTCTGGTACCAAAATGATTGCTTTACGAAAGACAAATAATCTGGTTCTAAAAAATGCAGCGAAAGATTAAGACAGATATTGAAACTCACGGGTTTGGGGGGTTGATATAGTGAATGGCCACTCTGCCCTCAATGCTTCCTAGTGCAAATCCTGTAGGCTTGTTTTGCTTGTCTTTAAAAATGGCCACACAACGGTGCTACAAGATGGAAAACAGTCTTTTTACATACAGATTCTGCACATATTAAGTATTGGTTATTAGTAGTAGATCAAAAGGACTATAAACTGGAGCTGGAATGATGTGATAAACATGTGTAGGTACCTGATGTTTGAGAGGAGAGTCTATTCGACGAAACTCAGATGGTTGGTTCTCCAGTTGGTACACAATGAGGCCCCGCTCGGCTGTGGCCACCACTGCCATTGGATACACCTACAGGAAAGCCAAAGGAGGTTATAACCCGAAAAGAACCAAATTATCCAATTTAAAGCCACATTTACAATTCTGTGTTTTGGCATGGTTTGGTAGAGCATCTGAAGAAGTGTGCGTTTCTGGTTGCAGGATACATTTAAAACCGGACTGGGACGTATGAAATCAAACCTGGGACGTGCTTTGGACACATCAGGCTTAAAAGAAAACTCTCTAACCTACCAGCAGCAACGGTATAGACAGTCTTAAACTAAAAAAGCCCACAAACTAAAATGCAGCCCTGCAAGACAAATTAAAATGTATGATCTGACAAACTACTTACTACATCGGCACAGTAGCATCTCTCTGGCATCTGCAAAGACATCATTGGATTGGGAGAACGTGTGTCCCAGAACTAAATGGAAAAAATGGGCAAAAAATGATTTATGTTTGCATTCAATACTAAATATATCTTGCTGTATATCTTGCTGTATATCTTGCTGTATATCTGGCTGCTGCAATACCTTCAGTGTTTTGTCCCAACTGCCAGTCATGATACAGCTATAGTTGGGAGCTTTTATCCAGTGAATAGCTTTGATTGGACCATCATGCTGTAGACAAAAGTCAGACATTATTTACAACTAGGCAAGGTGTATAATGGCATGAATTTTGTCACATTGATCCGGGCAATTGTATACTTAATGTACATAGGCACATTACAGAGGTCAAATAAAGAATGCCTCTATAGCGCCCCCATGTTTATGACCCCTATGGGACCC
>JAVQKC010023192.1:0-16219 GCA_036025475.1 Philypnodon macrostomus | reverse complement strand
CTCTAAACCAGCACAAGGCAAGGTCTAAACCAGCTCTAAACCAGCACAAGGCAAGGTCTAAACCAGCTCTAAACCAGCACAAGGCAAGGTCTAAACCAGCTCTAAACCAAGACTAAATTGACAATAAACAAAACCTGTTAAAATAAAAAAAATGAAGACTTTGAAAGCAAAAGACTCCTCTTTAATTCAATTCAATTCAATTCAATTCACTAACACAAGTCTACATACCACAAATTATACTCATACCACATCCAAACTGTGTTTGATATCTTCTCCTGAATTAACCTTGCACTCAAGTTTTTATTCACATATTAAAAAATATAATGCTTGATAAAAACCAAAAGCCCAAATAATTATGTGGTGCATAATAATTTACTGAGCCTTTCATAATCACCAAATGTTAATTTAGGGCCCTTTCAACTAAAAAGGGAAGAACATGTGGCAGCTGTTTTTGTATCTGAAATGTCACAATCGAATAATTTTCACTACAGCACAAAAGCTTTCACAGTTACATGCCTGATAGGAGATGTGAGTGCTCAGTCATGTTATTCCGATTAGGTAACTATGGCTTCAAGCCCAATACTCACTAGTCCTTAGACAGCCTTGAATTTTGAGATATGCATTCACCGGCCTCTTTATTAGGTAGAGTAATAAAGTGGCTCTCGGGTGTGGTCTTCTGCTGCTGTCGCCCACCAGTTTCATGTTTTGTCATTCAGGGATCTACAGACAAACCAGCCTCTGATCTCTGGAATCAACAAGACATTTTTGTCCACAGAACTGATGCTCACTGGATATTCGATCTTTGTTGAACCATTCTGTGTAAACCCTAGACATTGTTGGATGTAAAATGCCAAGTGAAAAACTGGCAACGACACACCACGATCAAAGTGAATTACCTTTCTTCTTCATTATTGGTTTGAACTTCACCATTTGGGTCTTGAACATACAGTATGTGCATGAACAAATCCATTAGTTTGATACAAAGTGATGTGAGATATGAGAGAGAGAGAACGAGATTTATATAGATATATATAGAGAGAGAGATATAGAGAGATATAGAGATATATAGAGAGAGAGCGAGAGAGCGAGATTTATATATATATATATATATATATATATAGAGAGAGAGAGAGAGAGAGAGAGAGAGCGAGAGAGAGAGAGAGAGATAGAGAGAGATAGATAGAGAATAATAATAATAATTAATAACATGGTCAGCAAGTGCAATTTCTACATTTAATTTTTTGTTTACCAAAGTAGTGCTGTTGATTGACTGTAAGTGGTAAGTTTTACTGTGAAAATGCCCTCTGTAGCTCGGGCTGACTAACACTGTAAAAAGGGGTGGACGACTGGACAGAGCTGGGGGAGTCTGGCACTTTCCGAAGGATGAGTCACTCACCAAAGGGACACGCACAAGATGACACACACACACAACCACAGCCTAGATATAAGCCTGCTATCAATTTAAATGGACCAATATACTTCTAATTTCAATGCAGTATTTATTGAAAATGTCAGATTAGGTGCAAGTTGTTTTAAGGCCCTCTTTCCCCTTATCGGCCACACCCACTTCACTACCAATACACGCAATGGGAAGTAGTTTCTTCACCAATTTCGAAAGATGAACTCAAGCGTTTTCAGACATTATACAACAATAGAATTCACGATAGAAGAAGGTAGCATGAAATCGCTCTTATATAATATATAGAGTATATTTTAGGTATATGAAACTATGGCAGACAATAAAGATGGATGGAAAGTGGGTTGTGTTTTTGAAAATGCTTTGTATCCATCTGTACAACCAGATGTCCAATCCCACTAAGTGCCCATAAAGTAGGTAACAGGATACTGGGGCAGTCAGTATACAAGCATATGCCCACTTAGAGTACTCTTAAAGTAGGGGGGGTCCACCACCATGGCTTTGGAAGTGTTTTTCAGTTAACTTAAATTTAAATTATTTTATCATGAATTTCTTATGTTAACACACACACTTCTGTATATTGTAATAATAATAATAATGCATTAGTTTTATACCGCGCTTTTCTCAAGACGCTTTACATTACATTATTCATTCCCTTCACAGTCACACCCAGTGGTGGTAAGCCACAGCTGCCCTGGGGCACACTGACAGTACTGTACTATTTTTAGACTAGGGAGTTAAAAATAGATTTGATGATATGACAGTATAAGGCGTGCAGAGGTTGTAGACCTCTTCCTCAGCTGTTATTCTCTCTTCATAAAGTCATCCATCATCGGGGCATGTCCAGTTCTGCAGAGGTCAGGAGGCACTGTCTTTGCACTTATACCTGGATGTATGCCTCTGTGGATGTGTGTGACAGAAGGGGAACATTCATCATCATCCATGTACGTTGTATTTCATTTATTTTCTTCCGTTTATTACAGGACTGCAGAATATTATCCTAGTATCTATGAGGCTTAGGCAGAGTACACTTTGGACAATGCAGTTAGTCACAGGGCCGACACAGAGACATACAAAGAGAGGCAAATTGGAGTAATCAATTCTCATATGAATGCTGTTGGATGGTAGGAGGAAGCTAAAGTTGTTGGAGAAAGACAGGGATGACATGCAGACTAACAAAGGCTGTGCATTTCTGAGTGGCAGGAGTTCTAACTACTCTGTCACCCACTATACATTTACTGGAGGTAATTGAACATAAAGAATGTGAACATCTGATAGTCGCCAAGTGGTCACTGCTCAGTTGAGTCTTGGGGAGAAACATGTGTGGGCTGAATGCTGAATTTACAAGTGTTTAAAAAGTAACAATGCTAAGCTAATTATGTTGAGCAAGAATTGTATAAGATTTGGTGGTGATCCAGATCAAATCATTTATAATATATTGCTTTTTTAGTTTGTAACTATCTTCACCTGCTTTAGCTCCACAAACCTGATCTCAACATCCCGAGTCTGTCCTTGATTACACAGGAGACAGAAAGATGTGAGCAGCCTACAACCACTCATGAAATGTTGAGAATAACCTACTTGACCTTCAGAGTATACGCACGTGGAATTTTGAAGACTAAATAACTAAAAAACTATTGATCTAACAACATAACATCCAACCTCCCCAAAACATTTGCACAGTAATGTAAGTCAAAAAGTCACCTTGTAGAAAAATAAATAAACAAAAAACTGTCATTCTCAGTCTAATTACAATAGCAGCATGTCCTGATGTCCCACTGTGGCTGGGTAGAGGGTTGAGCAGCGTCAGCAGCAGCTCTCCTCAGGCCTGTGAACATGCGTGTTTGTAAGATGCCGAGGCAGCACATACACACACAGATTCAAAAGCACGGCTGGCTGCTTGAGTAAACACACTTCTACTTCTCAGTCCACAGCAAATAACATCAAATAAAGAGCCTGCTTATACCTCAGGTTTAAGCCATTTTACAGGTTTAGCTGCAGAAGCACTTTTAGGGCAGAGGAGAACATCAATATTTTTAAAGAGATGGTATAAAAAACTGCACTTACCATATTCATGTTTTGGGTGGTAAATGACTTTCTTGCTACCGCTAGCATAATAAAGTGTCATATTAGGTCTTGAGTGACATTCAGATTTTGCATTGCATTACAAGACATTAATGTTGTTTGCCTTTGCCTCCACTTAGTCTTGAAACAGAGGAGCTCATATTCCTCAGCAATTCTTTTTGCCATCTGCTTCTGCCCCACCACCCCTGATGCCTCCCTGACCCAATCTCCTTCCATCTGTCTGGATAAACCATTCCCCTCCTGTGGCTTCTTATATGAACTCATTTTTTTATATCATGAACTATTTGCAATTGTTCAAAATAATATACAGCTGTCACGCACACAAACACATCTACTGCCCTTGTATGCCTTTCCAAAATGAAGGATCTAAGGACCGGGGACGTCGTATTGAGGATGTGTCTCTTTCTGATGTGACATTGGACTGAGTAAATTATTTTTTTCTAGTTACCGTTTAGATTTGCCCCAGTTCTTGTGTATTATTGGACAGGGCCAAGCAGTGTTATGGTGTTCAGTAAACTGTGTATTGACGAAACATCACTACTTTATGTACACTGCACAAACTGAGAAATACCTCTGCTGACGACCAGTGACTTTTGTTTTGCTTGACTTCACCTTCAGTCATCTGCACCAGTGAGAGGTCAGCACCGAGAGCAGGGTTGAGAACATTGTGGACTGGAATCATTATTTTTGAAGCCACTTTTGAGCGAGCGACAGACTGAACATATTACACTTCTTACAAAACAACATTGACACTGCACTGCCTTCATGTGCCTAAAAAACTACTAGCTCATGTAATGACTTTAAGATAATGTCAGTGAGATGGAATAGATTACATGCTTTCAACAAAACACAATTAATAAAACTCATGGTTGATTTAGTAGTTCTTGCATATTAGAGAGCAGAATGGATTGGCAAAATGAATAAAAGTTCTGATTACAATCATTAATCAGAACAGAAAAATATCAGCAGTAGCCGTCAATATTATTTCTTAATAATTTGACAAAATACAGATATGAGACTTCGCTACCAGTATTTGCCCAAACATGACTTTCAATTTTACCCTGCCAGTGTCAGAGTAGGTGTTAGATTGACCTCAGAGTGACCAAGGCCAGTCCACACGCATCTCTTTTCTCATCTTTCCACAGGGCCAAAGTGTTACAGAGTCTATGTGGTGATATTTCATAAAGAAGCCCAATCTGACCGATCCGTGCAAGGTGTGATTGTACACTAAATGAGTTTGGGAGGATTGTGAAAATAATATGTGAAAAAGTTACATTCAGTCAACATGTGTTTCAGTGCTACATGACGTCTGAACAATGAACACAGCAACAGATACAATTGAGAACTATTTCCTATTCAGAGTCAAATTAGCAGATTATGATATGTGGGATTTTATCAAGGGGACAGAGACAGGTCTTTTTTCCACATCAATATAATGTACCTTACTTCCAAACTATATTATGCTGAAGCAGTTATTTTGTTATTTCCTATAACAGTACATGACATTTTACAGAATTTGCTGTTTGTAATTTTGCTACAATTGAACATTTTGAAAATATATGTTGGAAGGACAGTAAAAATCCTTCTATTGCACCGCTTTGCTTTGTCCCAGAATAAAAATAAATAAATAAAATCCACACACAATTTCCATAAACAATGGACGCTGTTGTGAAATGGCTGACTTAATTGTGGCTGCCCTTGTGTTTCATTTGTTACTGTGTGTTCTCACAGGTTAAACACAATGGAGCTGTCCCTGGTGCTGAACACAGCCTTTTGTTCTGACCCTTGCTGATGAATCAATGTGCCAGTCCAAAGGTATTTTTAATATGCGTTTTTTGCTTGCCTTGGTTTTGTTTGTAGGATTATTAGCAGAATAACTAAAAATGATGGTTAGATTTTAAAAAAGGTTCATGGGCCAAGGAAGAGGCACGTTTATTGGTGAGAATCTGGAACACCACCTGAATCAGAGAATTCAGTACCCATATTATTTACTATATTCTTTATCGTTTTGGCATTCTAACCCTGAACTAGAGAATCTCCATTTTGAGCACTACATTCTTCGTTATGGCCCATGCCTAAGTGAAGCACTCTCTCTATACTCCTACATGTACATAAATAGCCTACCCCTATTAGCATGTGCGCCTTCTAAGTCATATGTTCCCTTTCACCGCCATCACCCACACCTCAGTCCACACAGATACCACACCGTGAATCACCACGACGGGCCATTACTCAGTACGGCCGGCCTGGTTTTCTAAATGACTTCATAAATATTCCACGGTTCAGGACTAAAGAGGACGAGAGAGCAGGAGAAGAAAGCCGTGGCTTGGCACCTCACCGACATATAAACCATTAAGCTGAAGAAGAACACATCAAGATAATAATCTTTTAGGATCTGAAGCGGAGGAGATTGATGGGACAACTGCATAGTGTATGAATTACGCCTGCACAATAATATGTAAAATGTCATATAAATCATCATTATCACAACATCAGCAAGAAACTATCACAATACTTTAGTCTTTAGCCTTAGTTTACACACCTTGTTTAGTTCCAGAGAGGATTAAGTCCTAGTTTAGTCCTGGTTTAGACCCGGTTAAGGCATGATTTTCCCCTTAGTTAAGTGTTTTGTCTAAAAGGATACAGAAATGACCAATCATAACATATTGCAATATTCAACATAGCTATCGCATGTTTTTCTAACATTAAGCAGCTCTATTATGAATTATGCAGACCACGCTGACAGCTGCCTGAACCAAACGAGCTCTATTTCATCCACTTTTAAAAATCTTCAAGGAAATGTCAACAAGCAACAAACAAGGAAGCACTGCTGTGAAAATTTACATCAAAATGGAAATGTCAATTTTTATTGGGGTTTTTTCATAGGGCTCTGTTATTTGTGAAGTGTTTTTTTTCCATATTTCAGAAGCATGAAAGCTTGAGAAATGAATACTAGTTGCAGAGAAGGATAGAGTTTAGTGATAAAACAGGGACAGTTTCAACTTAAGGAGAGCTGTGAAAAATAGCTTATGATAAACCAAGAAAAGAGTGTAAACAACTAATCCACTATAGCACCATGGAATTGTCCTTACACGAGGCATTGGAACGTCAGAGAGAGAAAGCTTAGAAAGTCTTTTTAGGAGATTTAGTGGATCTTTATGCCATAACCCTAAAGCTCCCAACCATTTCAATAACTAAGATGGTCCCATATAGGAGATAGAGAAATGGGTAAACAATTGAGTGATTGTCGTTTTGTTTGTTATCCTTATTATATAGAAAACAGGTTTTTATAAAAGTCAGTTATAATCACAGTTTTGGAACATGCTAACATACAAAAGAATGTCATTTTAGTATTGCTCCGATGTGTTTCTTTTACAGAATTTAGAGTAGAAGCAAAGCTAAGCTAAACTGATGCACCATAAATCATTTAGCCACAGCTCTGTTCTGACAGCCCACTATGATGTTGTTGCATGTTTAGCATTCCCAGCAGCACTGAGACATATTTATGAACTCAAATATTTACCTGTTACATACTGCAGCATCTTTAGAAGGTACATTCAACATTCATTTCTACAACCTTGAAGGAGGACACTGTCAAACTTGAGGTCACAACATTACATTGCTTTCTGTTTCTATTGATAAAACATACACACACTCACAAAAACGCCAATTATGGTTGAGTGGTTTACTGTTCAAGGCTATGTGGCTCAGTTGTCATGTACTAAAATAACCCTGGGTCTAGATTTAAGCACTATTATCTTGAACAATGTGAGACAGTGCCTTGGTGGAGGTCTCTGAGGCCTATTGTAAAACAACCCTAACATTAGCTTTCTAGAGAACAAATGTGCGCAAAGACAGAAAATTTTCCATATATTTTTTATAAATCTGAAAAATAGACATTATTGTTGAAATGAATGGCCCCCGAGTGTTTCAGTTGTGATACTGTGTGTCACGGCCTTATGTTCTGACCCTTACTGCCCCTTACTGATGGACAGAAAAACATGATGACGCTGTTGGTCTCTAGATGTGCCGGACTAAATACATTTCTTAGGAGGTTATGTTTTTGTATGCGTTGGCAAAAAACAGCATTGTAATACAGAGGAAGAACACATCTATATAGCCGATAGATTCTGTTCCTTTGCAAAATAGGATGAAAAGTGATAGCTCTTCTTCAAAAAAGTCAAGCGAATGATGAAGTCAATGTAACAGCCATCCTTCCTTCTTTGTGCCTTCAACAGAAAATACATTGCAAACAGCTCTGCCTAATGGCCTGCATCCTTCACTAAGTGTCTCCACCTGCCCAGCCCATGTTAGCCTAACCCTCCGCATGCATTCATTAGTGTGTGTTAAAATAAACAGAGCTAATGGGCTGTGTATGGAAATGCACTCAGCTCTCTCGACCCAAGGGAAGGAGCAGGGAGTCTTATGCCTGCTCAAGGATACAGCCACTCTTGATCAGATAAGCTTTGGACAAATATTTACTAAGGTGTTGACAATGTTGTAAATAATGGCCACTTTATTAGGTATACCTTGTTCCTAATGAAGGGGCACAGGGTGTGGTCTTCTGCTGCTGTAGCCAAACTGCTTCATGATGTAATGAGTAGTCGGCTTTCCATGACCTCATACCCCCCCAACCTTGGGCATAAACAAGGTATTTTTTTCCCGCAGAACTGACACTAATTGGGTACAAACCACTTTTCCCACCCTAGACATCATTGAGATTACATAGATCATCATCCACCTGCCACTAACAATAACATGGGTTGAAACTATATGAGAGACCGATTAACTAATTGAGCTCACAAAAAGGTAAAGAGGTCTACCTAATAAAGTGGCCAGTGAGAGCATGTGCTTGAATTGCTAGTTCAATACACAGGCATATAAACACAATATACTGCATCATCCATTTTAATGCCTGTTGTCTCTAGGCATACAGCCACAGAAAAGAGGCCTTTACACAGACACTGGGGAAGGCAAGGTCAATCTGTATTGCCACTCGATCCTAAAGGCAAGATATGAAAAAACAACAAACAAACTTGGCACTGGATGGAAATTTAATATTTGGCATAAAAACCGGAGTCTGAAAATACTATACAAAAGAGGATATGACTTTTTTGTAATGGTTGCTGGACTGCTGGCAAAAAATGGTTTTATTGTGGACTTGAACCATATGCATATATATTTACTGTAACTTTCTGACTCAATGGATAGAGCATTTACCCCTAAACTAAGAGATGCAAGGTCTAGGTCTGATATGTTGCCTTGGCGTTTGACTGCAGTCTTCAATTATTTAAGATAGTGCAGCCACTCACAATAAATCTGCTGTTTATGTGAACAAGCACATTTTTTCAAAGCCTTGTGTTCATAATGCAAGCCTGTCTTTGGGGTTTCGGCTCAGTTACATAACCCTACAAGTGTCTTTTTTCTTAAACACCTTTTTGGGGCAAGCTTGGTAACCTTACAATATCTGCTCTCAGCCACAGGATAAAAACACTAACAATGGAAGCGCTGGGTCAAAAGGGTATGGGCAACGGTGCAAGAGAGATATGGCAAAACAAAGCCCTGGGACAGTGGTGAAATATTACTGCAAAAGCCAGAAAGGGCAGGACTTTGTGAAGAGGCTGTAGCTGAAGCATTTGTCCTCAAACTGTGGACCATGGTGACACCTTGCCCCACCCACATGTCCACTCGGTCGACTAAACCCATTCGAACAGTGGCGCCGGCTATACAGGTCAGGTCAGCAAGTGCATTTATGTAATAACTCAAGACGGACTACATCAGCATGGGAGAAACAGAACAGTCCCTGGTTCTGGATTAAATGGGAGAAACAGGGAAGGAGGAGGTTGTATTAGCAGTCTAACAAATAAGAGCATCACAATTTACACCAGCTGGCCACATTATTAGGTAGACAATGTATCTAATAAAGCGGCACCCAATGTGGTTTTCTCCTGTAGCCCAATTGCTTCATTTTATTTATGCAGACAAGTGGTTATCTGAGCTAATGTTCTATTATCTAGTCTAGGTAATCTATTCTGTCTCAACATGACATTTTTGCCCACCAGAACTACTGCTCACTAGATAATGTGTCTTTTTCAAACCATTCTCTGTAGAAATTCCACTATTTAAAAAATATCTGAACTAAAAAAAGTAACCACCCTGCTTCCAAAGTCACATGATCGAATCATCTTTCTTTTTCATTTTGATGCTAGGTTTAAACCTCAGCCGTTTCTTTTCCTGTTGACTTGGTGAGATGATGGTTGATTATCTTTTTGAGCTTAAAGCAAGTAAATATGTCTACCCAATGAAGTGGCCAGTAGTGTAATCAGTAATAGAAGATGGAAAGCTGTGTCCTTGTTGAAATTTAGAGGAAAAGTCTACAATGGAAGCATGTTCTATATCCTCATGAGGCTGCAGCAGTGAGCACCAGATGAAAAGGGCACATCAGTTTAATCTAAGAATGCCACGTTACTCCCTACAGTGAGCAGCAGGGGTCAGTCTGGGGCAGCTTCGAGACTGAGTCGTCCATTTAAACAAGTCAAGACAAATAGAAAAGGGCACATCAATTCCTTATGGATGTGGAAGCAGCATCTCTTTTCCTGCACAGTGTGTATCCCTGAGGTGGTATATCGGGCTGAAAGGGGCCCAGCGGAGAGAGGACTCATCACCAAATAATGACCTCCAGATGGAATAGTTACAAAATGGAAGCCTATGCTGACCAATGTGACAAAGTGCTGTTGTTTGTTTTGTGCACAAAGCAAACCCTGAACCCATGCCATTTTGGTAAAGCACTTTTAATGCGATGTATTTATTGTGTTTATAGAGTGCATGTTGTGCTAACTTGACTTTTATGAGCTTTTTATCATGTTATTATGTTGTTTCCTCATCAAAAACACATTTTTTTGTGCTTTAGTAGATGGGTTGGTGTAGTAAAGTGGGTGTGTCCAGCAGGGGAAGAGAGGGCACTACAGGTAAATGCAACAGA
The DNA here is from genome assembly GCA_036025475.1 of Philypnodon macrostomus. Lineage (NCBI taxonomy): Eukaryota > Metazoa > Chordata > Actinopteri > Gobiiformes > Eleotridae > Philypnodon > Philypnodon macrostomus. The sequence continues at coordinate 5,735 of JAVQKC010023192.1, read as the reverse complement.
GATTTTTAAGCATAGAGAAAGCGTCAGTCCAAATTCAAGGCATTTAAAAAAGAAAAAGGTAGGTTTTTAAAACAGGAAATTCTGAGTTAGATGTGTGCAAAACTAATTAAAAAATCTAATAGGTTCCCTGTAGGAATGAACAGTGTCAAACACTTTTAAGAAGACCGTATGAAACACTTACGGAGCTCTCCCACTTTGAGGATCTCACACAGCATCTTGGTCAACTCGATGCTGCTGCGACCAAACGGACATTCATGTTTGTCTTCTCGACTGCTGTTTTCCAAGACAATCTAGAAATCCAAATAAATAAAGAATATTTGTGAATAAAACATAATGCCCCTGTTAATTAATGTGAAAAGACAGTTGTGTGCTGACCCTGATGTATGCGTCCTGATGGTGCCGGGCGAAGAACAGCATGTTGTCCAGCGCCAGCATCCCCGGAGGAATCTGAGTGAAGTCTACGGCTGGGTTTACATGGTTCTGAGAAACACAAGACACTGGTTAAACAGGAAACATTATTTTAGCTCAAATGGATCAATGGAACAAGGCAGGCATCCAATAAAGGACTTTTCTGGACATCAGTGAACTACTCAGCATAAAGAGACAATCAGACAAGGCAGCAGAAGAGGACTTATCTTTAGTGAACACGCTGCTGAGAGAGAGAATGTGAACAGCCCTGGAACAGCCCTGGGCGCACACCAAACCACAAGGGTTCAATTTGGGCACCATTTGTTATACTTATACGTGCGTGAGGGTGCCCTTGAGTTAAATGTAGTAGTCGTCGTAATTTAAGCTAAAATCATTAAACAAGCTTGTTTGAGTCAAAGACAGGGCATCTCATTCACTAAAACCCATGCTTTTTGGGATGAGCATAATGATAGGCAATAATCTAAAAGGTGAAAGTAACATTCTGATATATTTATATCCCAGTAATACATTAATTTATCTCTAAACATACAAATGGCACACATAAAGTAGACATATCATTAAAACTAAGGCAAGACAATTAAAGTCAAATCAAACTAATGTCAATGAGGTTGAAACAGGATCAGAATATAAAGTAGAACATAATAAAATGATAAAGAACATGTCTGTAGTCTGTAGGCCATGATAGATAACAATATGGTCTAATCTGTTATGTTTAATTAACAGCAGTCCTCTGTGGACCGACTTTAGTCCCAGGATAGTCCTGTGTGAATAAAGGCAGTCATTTTCCTCCAAGACGTGCTCCGACTGCATAAGCATTGCATCAACAAATTAAATTGTGTTTTATAGTTCCACAATCACATTTAGTTTGAGATGCAACCTCAGTCAGGATTTGAGCAACTCTGACATCATGCACTGTAGACTAGAGACTCTTAGGGAACGGAAAATAAATGTGATGTATTTGCACAGGACGTTCAGATAGTAGTTCTCAAAAACCGGGTTGGAGCCCAAATGTGTTCTCTTTGGGTCACAAAAAAGTTCAAAAATCATCCAAAACAATGATGTAAAGGACAAAAATAGATTAAAATGGGATACTTGACAGCAAATCATACAAATTCATATAATATTTTGTACTAAAGGTCTGATAGAGAAGTATTAGTCATACTAAAATGATGAAGAAAATCATTGCATTTAACTAACATACAACTCACAATAAAGCCCAGTTTCTTGTAGTCCCGTGTGTACATGGACTTGCGTTTCTCCATACTGCCGCTGTTGTTTGGTTCACTCTCCACGTCAAAAGCGATTCTCCTCAACTCAAAAATTATGTCTCTTTGAGCCTGTGAAATATACAGTACAAAGGTTAGTTGGAAAAATGCAGTCTTTTTGAGAAGGCCAGTGTATTGTCTCTACAGTCCCCAAGCCCCCCAAAAGTCATAGTAACTAAACCAAGACTAAATCATGGCTAACTGGGTATAAACCAGAACTGAACCACAAAAACTACTAAACCACAAATAAATGAAGGATTAAACCATGTTTGTACCAGGACTAAACTACATATGACAAAAACTAGTTCTACGTGGGGTCTAAAACAGGACTAAACCAAGTCAAAATCCAGGCCTAAAACCTAGAGGCATCTCTGGTGGGTCCTATAGTGCCCAAGGTGTCGCTTCACAGTTTTTATTATGAGGCCAAAGTTACAGTAAGTGCCTGTCTGAATTGGGCCCAAACTGGCCATAAACACAAACAGCTGAATAAAAGATTAATGATGTTGTGAGCTGGCAGCTGTAGCAGGCTCAGCAGACCTGAAGGGATCGGTCTATGGCGCCTTGTATTCTCAAACTGAAGGATTTACTGCGATATGTTTTGCTTTTTACAGCTTCAGGCTTTGGCCACACAATAAAGTATAAGCCGAGGGAAGATAGAGATACAGAAACTAAATAAATAGCACATGAACAAAAGACTTCAAAAAAAGGAGATATACTGGTATCGGTATATATCACTTTATTTGACATAGTCCTTAACTACATTGTATCTACCTCATTAAGTACAATGTAATACACTGTGTAACAAACTGTAATAACATGTAACTACATTTTACCTAACCTTAACCATTCTGTATGTACAATGTAGTTACATGTTATTACAGTTTGTTACACAGTGTATTACATTGTACTTAATGAGGTAAATACAATGTAGTTAAGGGTTATGGAAAATCAAGTGTGACCTAAGATTGTGTCAAACAATATTATATGAAGTGTATACAGTACAACCTCTACACACTACATATATGCATTATCTTCAGTTGTCAGCAAACACTGGTTCCCAAATGGTGGGTCAGGGTCTGAAACTGGATCATGAGCAGGTTGTTTCCTTTCTGGATGAACATGGAATCCTAAACCTAAAGCACTGGTTACTAAATTGTAGATCAGGCCCCACATTAGGTTGTGGGAACTGGGAAGAATATCTGATATCTTTTTTTTGTCATCATATTATATTCATATTTTACAATCGATCTGTCATTTAAGTCTTGAAATAAAGTGTATTACATTATAATTACCCTAGACATGTTTTGGTCACCTAAGCAGACCAACTGGAGTGTATAGATTGTGTACCTGGTCTTGTGGGTCCATCTTGGTCATCATGCGATCTTCCAGAAGGTTAAAAGTCAGCACTTGCAGCACATAGAGCTGGTGGGCCATCTCATCGTTGATGGGTGTGGGGCTCCGGATTACACTCTACAGGATTAGGAAGACAACTGAATTAGGGTAGTAGACAGGAGTTAAATTATAAGACAAAATGAGTGTGGCAGAAAGGCGGTTGAGTAGTTGAGACATAGGGGCAATAACACAGCCCAGATTATAAAATGAAAAGTGAATGTGTGAAGAGCTGAGGACAGGAGAAAATAACCAATACTGGAGAAAGTGGCAGGTGTCATTTTTGAATACGTTGCTGCATCAAGATCAGGTCAGTATTCACACCTGTTATATCAGACTGCACAGTGAGCTCTGGACGGATTATAATTCTTTTTTAGCCTTTAACACCTATATTCATACACTAAGTTTAGCAAAACTGACAATTCGATTCTCACTCAAACCACAATGTCTTTGAATCATTGGACAGGACATTTGCCTGAATAAATGCGCGACTGTGGAGTTGTGCTTGGTGGTGGTTGGAAAGGCAGAAGGCATAATTGGCTGCCATGTCTCCGTCTGTCTGCTCCAAGGCAGCTGTGGCCATTACGTAGCTTACCACCACCAGTGTATGAATAAGTTGTAAAGAGCTTTGAGAAAACTTTGAAAATGCAGCAAAAATCGAATCTTTTTTTAAATTCAACATTGCTTTGATACAAATAAATAGCATGTGGCAGTTAATATTAATGTTTCAAGTTTATTTTTATTTACAAAACATACATTATGCAAAAACGGTTTATAATGTCCACGAGAGTTTTGCAAAATGGACACCCCAGAAGCCATACGCAGGGCCCAGACACCAAAATACATAGAATGTAATTGTTGTTTTTTGGGAGTTTCATATCAAATCGTACATCAATGGCACTAATGATACAGTACATCTACATTTTTTAGACTTACACTGAGAATGATGGAACGCAGTTGTTTCTGGGCAAGAATATGGGACATCTCCTGCAAAAGGGACAATACAAGGGAAGGGGAAGAGTGAAAAAAACTATTAGATACAGATAGTGTATTACAAAACATCTTTCTGAAGATGTTGAAATGAGGAATGAATGCAAAATAAAGAAAGCTTGCCATATCAACTGTAATAATAGGCTGCAAAAACAATGCAAGCCATCCCAAAAGAGAGAAGTAATCTTAAAGGGGGGGGGGATACTAACCTCTACAGTGCATACTACAAAGGGAGCTAATCAAGGGTGCACTTACTGTCAAGGGACAATTTAGGATGTCCACAATGTGCTCATCACCAAACTACCAAATCGTGTGCAGTGGAAGGAAGCAGAAGTTAGAAACAGAGAAAGAGAGACAGGGTGAGTGAGCGAGTGAGTGGAGAAATGGTTTCAGAGAAAGCTGGAGATCTAAAATAAGCATTTTGTGAGCTCCTCAACTGCTCCCTGGAGAAAAAAGGTGGGAGATTATAATTACTACTATTTATATATTAGCTAAACATACATCCACTGACCAGTTTATTAGGAATGCCTTGTACATAACAAGAGTGCATTTTGTTAAGAGCCATTTCCAATATGTACACAAATACAGATAATATGTACACAAATACAGTTAATATGTACACAAATACAGTTAATATGTACACAAATATAATTAATATGTATACAAATATATGGTCAGGTGCTTTCTCTTAAAATCACCTTTTAAAGATGCCTTGCTGCAAAAATCAAAGATGCAGTAATAAAGTTAAACTGGCCTATAAGCAAGAACTTAGCAGAAAAATAAAAAGCAGCAGATTTTACGACCAATCTGATATAAAAACATTTCCCTTTGTCAGCCATGAAACGTATATATCGTTGTTATCCTGTAGGTAAAGTATAGGTGATGTAGATGCAAGCAGAGTTGTTCTATGCTGTGTGTTTCTATACTGGGGAAATGAGCATAATTTATAATTAATGTCAAAGAACATCAGGGAGCCTTGTAATGCTGAGGCAAGGGGTCACGTGATTAGCTACAAGATATGAAATTACATAAATGGGAAAGAGAGTGACACAAGACATATTATGTACAGAGAAAAATGTGGATTCATGAAAAGAGTTTGTATAAAAGACTAACTCAGTAATATAACCTCCAATACAAAAGTCAGATAGCAATTCTTCCCAAAAAACAAAAGTACACACGATCATAAAATATGGATGACACATGTAAAAATGTTAATGTTTATCTAATCTATCTATAAGTACATTTATAAGACATATTCACCTGTCTCTTCTCTTCAGGCGCTTTGAGGAAAAGAGCATTGATGACAGCTATAGTGTACGTCTGAATATCTTGGTCAGTCCTAAAAGAAACATAATAAATAATAAATAAATTGTAGAGTATTTGAGTTTTCAGTTAACAGCATATAGGGGCCCTCACCCCTGTAGATGTGGGATGAGTTGACCGATGGTGATCTCTTGCGCCACCTTGTGGTACAGGTCTTGGCTGTTGAGCACCATAGACTCCAGGATGGCTAAGGAGCGCTGGAGCACTGCTGTGTCCATGGCAGATTTATTCACGTAACTGGCTATCTGCACACGAGACAAGGCAGGAGGAAGAGGTGGGTGTGAAGTAAACAACTCAACTCAGTACACAACTGACAACTAAGATGAGCAGATAACCTTA
>JAVQKC010023190.1:0-13981 GCA_036025475.1 Philypnodon macrostomus | reverse complement strand
TGATTAAGGTCCCATTGGTAACAGTTGTAGCACGTATGGGCAGACGTACGGGGCAGACGTATGGGGCCGTTTTCGCCGATATACACCTTGCTGTCGGGGACGACAGCACAGGCCTAGTTGTTCAGAATCATTCATTGTTCAAAATCGTGTACAGTAGTTCCATTTATAGAGAATGCCTTGCACACTGATTGTAGCTGTCTTGAGCCACTTCAAAAAGACATATAGATTATGTGTGCATTATTTTTCATTATTATTACATTGAACTGTGATTGTTACAGCAACATACAGTAGATACCCCTGGTCAAATAGGGACACAAGAGGAAGATCTTATCCAATCCTCCATTTCCTTGATGGAAAGCACTATAAACTGAACTTTTTTTCATCCCTTAATGTTCTTAGAAATTTCTATCCCTGCAATTTCTGGATATGAAATCACATTTATTATTTAAAAAAAAAACTCAATCCAGTAGCTCACATGGCTGAAAGTTAGACTGGAGGCAATCAGAACTAAGCTCTCTTGGTGCCCCTCTGTCAGCATTGTCCATATCTCTCAATAGTAAAGACAGACTTGTAATCAAACTGAAGTTCAGGTGTTACTTTACTGACCCCATGTGGCTGGAGTTAGTATCTTTGCCAATATCTTGCAATGGGACAGACTCCTGCAGTTGAAGAAATTAATTAAATCATTTGTCAATTTTCTTTGCCTAAAACCCTCCTTGAATTTACATTTGGCCTCATGTGTCTCATTGTGTCTTCAAATTGAATGGATTGAATTGAATGGGGAAATTTCAATATTACCCAATAACTACAACACAAAACCACACAGGAAAATTGAGCTGACCTAAAGTAAAATAGATCCTTCATCAGAGAAAACCCCAGTCATCTGCAACCCATATAAGCTTTCACACTTTGTCTGGTTCTTGGGTTGATCTTAGCCAAAACCTCTAATGACTCTCTTTGCCAGGAACAGTGAAAAAAATGCATGTAATATAATGACACCTAGTTATTCATCATATGATCATATTCATACATATTTTGACTTGTCCTTGCCTGTAGAGTCGGTCTTCAGTCACAAAAGATAAACATTTAATTAGTTGTCTAAGGTTTCCAGGCAGAAGAGCATTTTTATACATCAAAGTGAAGCAGATGTTGCACTAATTTGTCACGTTTCATCTTGTATCTTGCCCTTTAATCTGTGCCTCTCCGCCCATATGGCTCATGAACATATCTCCCTCTGCAGATATCTTTTGCCTTTCTCTTTTTTCTGCGGCCTCTGTCCATTCTCCATAAACAAACAAAGCCAAGCCATTTCCGCAGCAAAGACATTACGTTAATTGATATCTAAACTGAATGGGACGTCTGGAATAAACATTTCAGTTCATATTTTCTTAATGAAAAAAGGATTTGCCTGTCTTGTCTGTAGAAAAAAAATCATATAATCATCATCAATATATGGTATAACATTATGACCACTGACAAGCTGAGGTGAATCTCTTCATCATGGCATCTGTTAGTGGGAAGGATAAATTAGCAGAAAGGGGACATTTGTGATAGCTAGACAACTGGGTGTACTGGGTGAACAGGCGACAGGTGATGCATGTGGGGATCAAAGGCTGGCCTGTATGTAACAAGAAATCAGCCTTTATTTTTCACTGAAATATAGGTTTCAGCCAAAGATAAAATGTACCCACCCCAAGTTAAGATAATTACAGTGACCTAAAAGCAACATCGTGGCCCCAGAGATGATTTGAGATGATACTGTTAGAAACTGAGATTATCCTTGCAAACAATAGCGAGTGAAGGTAACACGCTGGGCCATAACTGAATGTATAATAGTGCAGAAAAGTATATATATATAAATACACATATATACATATATACATTGTTATTATGTCAAACAGCAGGAAGTTCATTAGACTGTCCAGTATCCGACCATCCCCCGCTCATTCTTGTCTTATCTCAGCTCACTTCCTCTGCTCCCTCCTCCTCTCTCACTCATATCTTCGTCATGGTCCTCCCTCACCAGCAGTTCGCAAACATGGGTATGGAAACCTCCAATGGTACGCAAGCACTCCGCAGGGGGTTCATAGAATTTATAACATAAAAAATACTCATAGTCTGAAAAAAAGAGCTAATACACAAACAAACAATGAGAGTAAAGGGCTTTTATTGTTTTTGCCATAACAGTAATCTATGAAGAAAATAGTAAATGAATGAATTTTCTACATCTTGTTCCAAGTGTCAGTCTCACCTCCCTATTGTTCAAATTCTATGAGGACTCTTCCTATGGTCTGAAACTCCAGTGAATTCCAGTTGAGGACATTTCCATTGGAAACGGTCTGCTTTTGACTGTAGAGCTGTAACTGGTCTGGAGAAAGCACATAGTCCCACATGTGAACGTCTGTCATCATGCCAACAAAGGATTGGTTGATATCAAATCCTCCTCCATGGGTGTCCTGTTCCTGTAATACAAGTAATATGAGATAAAAGATTATTTGAATACTTCTGAATAGCTTGTGTTCACCTTTTCATGTTAATAAGTCCAGGAATCACAGATTTTGTATCCAAAAAACCAAAGCATCAGAATTTTGTCACTTTAAGAACAGATCCTACCATATCATTCTATCGGCAAAATGATATAATGATATGAATAACGCTCCCATGTTTATAACCCCTATGGGTCTCTGGACACTTTGGCAGAGAGCAATGAAACTTATAGTGATTCTCCACACTGTACCCAACATAAAATATTATTATGGCCCCACCCTACAACAAACAGGAAGTCGGCCATTTTGGATTGAAATGGTGAAGTCAGGTATATTTGACAGCCTCTAACTTGTACATACTTTGCCCGGTTAGGCAAATGAACACATCTGACCAATATGATTACCTCTATAGAGTCCCCTATAGACTGAAAGGAGTATGATATTTTTGTGGAAATTAACAAAATTTGGCAAAAACATCCAGATAAATTTAAAAAGTAAAATAGACTCTTCTCATGTTTGTCATGGTTTGGGGGTGGGCCTCTTAATTGCTAATTAACAAAATAAAAACCCATATGCCATATCATTTGGGGCAGACGTATGGGGCTGTTTCACCGATAAATACCTTGCGGGGGTCTAGATAATAGTTACTTTTTGTTTTTTTTATTAAAAAAAAAATCTATACTGTGTTACTGGTACTGTTGCAACTGCTTTTTAAATACTGTACATACAATAATGTTTTTACGTGAACCAATATTAATAGACTGCAGTGTGTGTACTAGAGGCTGTAATTGGCTCAGGGATGTGGATTACTCACAGCTGGGAGCCACAGACTCAGCAGGTGTCCACTGCCACAGTGAGAACATACCACCACCCGCAGCCAACAGTCTGCCTCTGGTTAGTCACCATGGGTTGTCATGTTTGTTGCCCTTTTATCTGTATCTCACGTCTCAGAACCATTGTATCATCTGTACAAGCCCTAATTTATGTATCACATACCTTTAATTCTATAGATTTTTTCACACATAAAAGAAACCTGGTATTATAAAATGAGACCTGTAAAATGTCAGAAATCCCTTCAGCAATTACATTGCAACTTATATATTTGAAAATGCTTCAATGGTGGGTTTCCAGAGATTACTTGTTAAGCCAGGAGCAACAAATTCAAACCCACATTTCCCCTTCAGTCCTATGAAGATATATTATAAATACACAGACTATGCTAGTTTTTGTTTTTTATAAAAAAGTAATTGATTAAGTGCAAGTGCAAGTTTATTTATACAGTATACTTTTTTACTTTCATGTACAAAGACAACTCAAAGTGCTATTAAAAACAAGAATTCAACAATAAACACTAACAGTTTTTAATTAAGGCATAAATAGGAAACATGCATAAGAAAGGAACCATTGTCCTTAGGTAATATAACTACATAACATATATAAGTTTAATTATAGGCTATAATAAAAAGAAATACGTTTTTGATTTTGACATAAAAGCAGTGACTCAAGACAAAGATTTTCAGGTAAATAGTTCCACAGATGGGAAGCATAGAAACTAAAAGATGCTTCACCATGTTTGGTCCGAACTCGAGGAACTACCAGTAAACCTTTTTCAGCTGATCTCAGAGGCCTTGGGGTTCATATGGGTTAAAAGGTCAGATAGATACTAGGACCTAGTCCATTTAATGACTTGTGAGCCAATAAAATAATTTTAATATCAGTTAAAAAAGAATGTGATATATGAAAATATAGCTGACAGTATGCTTCTGTCTATGATGTCTATATGGTTAATAGTAAAATTCTTTATGCCAGATGCCCTTCCTGGTCACTTTGGCACCTAGTGGAGGATTTAAAGTTTAGATTGGAGTGTGTTTTGGAATCACAAAAGCAAAGAAAAAATGTAAAGCCACATTTTGTCATAATTCTGCATTGTAATAATATTCCAAAATGTAATAAACACTTCACAAATCTTCATTGTGTAGTTGTTGTAGTTGTTACAAAATGCAAATTTTCACCACCTGCATTTTGTAATTGCTTTCTTATAATGTAACAACTATTACAATTACATTATACTATATATTGCATTGGGTCAGTTTATTACAAAATGTAGTTTCATTACATACTGAAGTGAACATTTTATTACATATTGACAGTTTATTACACAATGCAGAATTATTACAAAATGTATTATTTCTGAGTGGTTATCCCGGGTGATTTTGCTAAACACAATAGCCTACTTTTTTTTACCTTACCAAAATGCTCAATGTTCCTTCTGTTGAGCATGTACAGCTGTGAAATTCAGCTACACGTGCTGCTTCAGAGAGTGGCTTATTTTTGAGCTTCAGTTTTGGCAATTTTGCTTTGTTCTAGGAAGTTCCCCAATTTTTTTATTTGACCTCTGAGTGCAGATGTTTTGCATCTGGAGGTAAAATGCATACAAATATATATTTGCTGTCACATATGCCATGTTAACAGAGCAGATTCACTTAAAAATTCTTGTCACCACTTTTGTTTGAGATGACATCCACATTCAAGTTGCCTTTAGTAACAAAAGCCGCAGTGTGATGCAGGCGCATCTCAATCGTACGGCTGTCACCAACATGAAAAGGCCAGTCAGCACCATTCCGCTCTGATTCTGTGATAAACCTTTGATTTTAGGGCAGACTTGCAGGGATTTCAAAGGGCCCTGTATAAGTTTTGCATAAGCTTACTGTTCTTTGGCAAACTTAGCAATGGTTGGATAAGCTTTGTGTGCCCTGAATGAATGATGCAGAGAGTGTGTATGTTTGACTTGCATCACAGTACCTCTTGGAAGAAAAAAAAAGTCTTTATGAATGTGGTGTGCACGTGGTGTGCACGAATCCAAGGCAAAACTTTTTCATTATTCTCAGTCATGAAATCAAACTTTAATAAAACCCCCTAAGTTTGAATAAGATATTGAATTTCTGCCACATACAGTATTGCTGAGGGTAGCTCTCTGGCAGAATGATGAGGATGATGATGAGGTATAATCAGCATCAAACGAGTCCCGTGCAATTTGGTGTCTTCACAGGAAACGGCGAAATGAAAGAGCGGATGTTCTTCCCTGAATATTGTGTTTTTCTCCTGTTCTTCACAATCCAAAAATATATATTAAGCTGTCTGTTTTTTGAGAGAAAGGTATCAAAGTATGCAGAAGACGAAGGAATGGGGAAGTCAGGTACTGAGCGATCACCATTAGACGTAATGAACTTACCGCTGATGGTGGCTCTCTTGGGCAGGATGGTGACAGCTCCCACGGCAGCCTCCTCTAACTGGTGAATGGGGCTGTTCTTGGCACCCCAGCTGTCTGAGCCGATCCACAGGAAATGTCCAACCTGCTCTGCTCTCTTTGTGGCGTTCAGGACACCCCTGCAATCAACACATGGTTCATCAACACATCAACAGAAATGGTTCACACGGTTTAATAACATAATATTGTTTGTATGTATTTTTTCATGTATTTAGTGGACTTTACATAATTTTTAACTAGTACACTCTATTTCTAAATCTGCTTTACCACAGTATTTTGGATAGGTTAGATTAAGGAGTATGGATTGTTTAGCATGGGTAAAAGTGTGAAAGCTTATTTTATCCCTGATCATTTTTTTGATCCACTCGTTACAGTAATTCAGAAATGTTTAAACATGCATTTACTTTTGGAAGGTCTCATTAGGATATTACCTTTTGGATATTACCTTTTGGAAGTCCTTTTAAATGTAATGTGGTATTTTCAAAATATCGGTTTACTTGGGCATGTGTAATTGTAATTGCTTCTTTATAGTAGGTAAAGTAAGATAGGTGCGTTAGTAGATGAGATAATGTGTATTTGAACAGATTTCACAGCTGTTTACCTGATATCTTCATCTGAAGCAAACAGAATGACTGCCCGGGCATATCGGGTCTCCAGAAGCAGACGTATAATTTTGTCAAAGTCTGAAGGCTTGTGATCATGTGGGATCTTCAGTGACTGGGCTATACAAATTCCACCTGAAAATACAAGCACAAAGAAAACTACATTAAACACTATTACAGATGGTTGGCTTTAAGTAAAATACTTCGAAAGTCTTTGAAAGGCAGTGCATTTTTTAAAAAAGCATTAAATTGTTTCTAGTACTGCTAATAATTGCCCAGTAATCAAAACTGTACAGCTGCAAATCAAAATACAGAAACTTATTTATTTATTTAAATTCTCATCTTTGGTGTTCCTCTGAGCTTCCTGCCTGTTTGTTCACCATCCCTTCTGTGTACATTTATCAAAAAAACATTTAACATGAGCTGCCCCTCAAGTTTTCATCCTATCAATCCTCATCAAGTTGAGCCTCCATCTCTGTTTCATGTCCTGTTCTACTGTCTGTAAAATGCTGAAACTCAATCACTGAATGTTTTTTTATCCATATCTATAATACAGATCTCCCCCATTTTCTTAATCATGAAATCACAGACACAGCTCAAACCCGTGTGCTTCTTTATTGACATTGATGGCGGAAAATGAACCAACACCACCACATTTTCCTACACAAATGTAAATAGGATTTCCGGTGATGCATAAATAATAATGGCTTGGTGTATAGCATAATTACAGCGTTAGCCGTGATATGGACTTGTAGCTACCAATTATCTCTACTATATATCTGTATCTCACACAATGGGGAGTATATGGCAAATTCACTGTTTTTGTTAAAATTCTTTTATAAAAAATGTTGGTTACACATTCACTTTTTATACAAACATGCAAAAAACTGAACTATGCAACTGTTAATTACGTTACGTTAATTAAACAGCTTTGGAATTAAGGTGATAACTGAAAATCACATGTTGAGGGGTGAATTAAGCTTCCTTCACCCCCTTTTGCAGTGGAACCTTTAATTACCATTATGACAAAATATAAATTCTTTCTACGTATTAAGACAGTGCTGGTCTCCAAGACAGAGGCAATTAGATAAAATGGCAAATTTGCATTCAACTACATAGGACTTTCCTGAATACTCTTTTCAGTTGTCAAGTTGAAATCCATTTAAAAATAATTCCCACTTTCCTTTCCTTCTTCACATTCCCTCTTGCCCCTCCTCTGGGCATTACCTGTTTAGAAGCTCCACCCCAAGCCTATATAATTTGATGGTCAGCTCATCTGGCTCTTTCCTTTCTCCCAAAACCAGAGGTGGTCATGGTGGAGTGGAGCCCTGTTAGGTCCAAAACGTGTGTGCAAATGACAGTGAGTAAACCTGCTTTATTTCCAGTTAAATCACCCTTTGTTATTTGTAGTTTAATTTAGTGCCATATTTAAGATGTTATTTACCACTGTCATTTATTATTCTTTATTTCCTTTATAGAGAAAACACTGTCCTCACTGCTTACGCTCCAAATGCATCCATAAACCCAAGATACCCCAATCGTTCAATTAACATCTCTATCCATAGCATTGATCCTCTTACCTGATGTATGAAGTATGATATATAGACACATAGTATACAGGTAGAATTTGGCTGGCGGCAAAATTCTTGTTTTTTAGTTTTACAGAAATGTTGAGTATTTTTTATTGTATGATCAGAATATTTCTATCCCTCACCACAAACCCAACTTTTTTGTAAACTCAATTTTGCTTTTTACTTTGAACATTCCAAATGGCAAACATTTTAGGGTCTTCAATATTTTTCGAGTAACCATTGCCACATTGGACAGTGAGCAGAAACATTAATGTCCAGCCCCATGTATGACTACAGTATATGGCACTTTATTTTGAGATTCCTAATTGGGATACATCACATACATAGTTACACCATTGGAGATTAGGGAATGAAGCTATGAGAGCAGCTGACTCAAGGCTGAACTTAATTGTGCAGTAGAGAGCTAGTGCTAGTTTGATGGTAATGATGTTTGATGAAAATATTTGCTCTAGGCACTAAGTCCGCTCAAATCACAGTTCCCACTCCTCTAATATGGACCCGTAAGAATCGTGAGAGACACGCGTGCTGACAAAGAGTTTGGGAAATGCTTCAGTTATTGCTTTTGACAAGTGTTAAAAGGGAGGGGGATGTTTCAAATGTTATAAACCAATGCCACCACTAAATGCCAGCTTACTGGTGGTCTAAGATACATTTTGGGATGACGTATTTGAGAATACTACCAAAATGTGCCAATGTGCCACATTTGAAAAACACGCTGACAATTTCCCCTCTCCCTGAAAAATAAATAAATAAATACAAATAAATAATAGCTGACACCATTGCAGTTGCAGCCCCAGTGGATTGCAATATGCCTCCAGCTGGGAGATAGATTTCAGGCCTCAGAGGTTAATATAGTGTTCACAGGGAATCTTGATTTTTATGGCATCCAGTAATGTGAAACAAATAACTTATAGTGAGCTACCCTGTTCTTTTAGACCACTTTTTTACAAACTTTTTAAAGTTAAAGGTTGTACAGATTTGGAGAGTGGAATATGTACACTACTACACAATTGAATTACTTCTACGCAGACCTCCGCCAAGGCAGCTCATTTCTACAGATCACTCCCAAAATTTAATCAACTGTAATTCTGACCTTCCCTGAAAATTGTATCCAAACCAGTCCAGTATTTTTTGAGTTAACTTGCTAGTAGATACCATTTTTCAAAATAAATCCTGGATCCAGACAGTGATCTGGATCACTGCCAAAATCAAATTAATTGTTGATTGTTAAATGTTGTTGTGTCATTCCTGACTTTCCCTGAAAATTTAATCCAAATCAGACAAACAAACAAATGGGTGCGAGAACATTATCATACATACAAAATAATAAAAATCATACATACAAAGCCAAATATGAATCTATGTCAAATGGATTCAATCAATCAGAAAGTAGAGGCTTTGGGGCACTAACATATGCAGAACAATAATAAACAATATATTAGCCAAACATCCAATACGCCAATTAAACCACCCGTTAACATTCTATAAAGCATCTCTGCTGTCCATGAGCACTCAAACCCCAGCGGAATCATTAAGTCTAATTTAATTGAACATAATCTATTTTTAATTTACATGTTAAAGGCTAAGAACAAGTTCAGACTTCTAATAAAGATGAATATCTGCCATTACAGTGGGTGCCTTGTCTAAAGTGACCCTCACATGGACCCAAGTATCATGTTACAATAATGTCATCAATAATTGTGGACCCTGATGCCTCGGCGTGCCCCCCTTATGCTGCCAGGCAAGGTCTGTATTCAGTTTGCGTTGTGATTTATAAAATGTAATTACATATGAAATTAAAGCATCTGAAAGACACACACAGAGCTCGTATGTTCATTGGTTGGATGGAAAGATGGGAAAGACTGACTGAAATAAACTCACTGGCCACTTCATTAAGACCACCTTGTGCCTAATAAACTGCCCAGATGTGGTATTCTGCTGTTTGAGCCCAGGGGGTTGGTTGTTTGTATGCTTCTAATAGGTTTACCTTTCTATCGTTCTACCCTCGAGATGTTTTCATGGAGAATTCCCAATAGATAATACATTTTTGAAATCCTAGTTTCAGCAAACTCCATCTTTGCAATTTCTGTGTGCATAGATTTTTGGTCACCACTCCTTCAAAACACTTTCTCTGCTGTGAAGGCACAAAACACCAATGAAATGTGTGCAAGTGTGGGGCAAATATTAAGTTGACAATCTTCTCTATTTGAGGTCTTCTTCAGCAACTCGATGTATTACTTCATCATGGCTCCCAGTAAATTCCCAAAACTACATTGTAACTAATGGTAACATCATATTGGGGATACCGGATCACTGTGCCAAAATTCATGTGATTTTGTTTATGTTCTGCGGGATTAATGGCTCAATTAAAGTGCTTCAGGGGATTAATGAGTGAATTAATTAATTGTCATTAATCGTAGAAGTACCAAACTCAAACCAGCAAATCAGCAACTTCATGATAAAAGTCTGGCAAAGACTTTTTGAGTTATTATGTTCACAGTTTAGGGCATTAATTAATTAATTACTCAATTAATTATCATCATAGACCATAATATAAAGTGAAAAATAATGATGGCAAAACTGCTCAAATGTCATTGTTGCTTATTGCTGTATATAATATAACTGAAGGTGGTCATTACTACACACTCTATTATTGCAACATTATCTATTTAAAAGAACAACACTTAGAATCCTATGTTTTCTTCAAAGAACATTTTCATACATTGTTTTCTGTTCTCTACGTTAAAATTGCACATTCAATCTCAATAAGCAGAGTTAATTCATTCCTCCTTTCTTCACACATAATGTGAATCCAAATGACTAGATGGATTAGATGCATGCTGCAATATATTGCCACTTTCTCTCTTCACACATTCAGTTGGAAAGCCGTGCAACATTACATCAAATATGTAATATGTACAAAAATGGCTTTGGTGTGGGCCTTATTGTATTCAGCTAATAAATAAAACATTTTGCACTGAAAACTCACTCACTATACAGCACCTCTCAGGATCAAAGTTAAATTATCTTCATAATGACAAATAATATAAAAGAGTTTGAGGGTAGACGAAATATATATATTTTTTAAAATGCATACACAGCAGATTTTAAGGCACGTCGTTGGACGCGAAACAGCCAAAATACTTAGGGAGATCACACAGTAATACAGGGAGGACATGCAGATTTCACTCAGAAAAATTGTGTGTTGGTTGGCCAAAGGATTGAGAGTCAGAAGCTCTAATTACTGTTTGTTCAATAAACACAAAAACTACTTCTACAAACGGGCATCTAATCAGCCATACTTCCTAGGCTACCGTAACTTTGTTTTCTATGAATATTGCACATAGATTTATTACATTAATAAAGGCTGAAGGCATGACAACATTATTTTTCCTGCACTGCACATGCAAGGTATACAAGATGGGCCTGTCAAGTGAACCACATTCACTGTGAGCTATTGATCAGCCTATAATCCCATCTGTCCAACATGAAGAATCTATCAGTGTGATCAGTGTCATGTACATTTACACTGTATATCTAACAAACCTTATGCCCCCTCTCCTGTTAATATATGTGTACCATTCATCTATACACTCATTCTATAGGAGTTGTACCATAAATCATAAGGCAAGCCAATAAATGTGTCAGTCCTTGAGGTGTGGCCGTTCTGGGCGAGTATTGAGGTCCACATGATGTATGTCTACAGAAATGCAGAGTGAATACAAGATCCGGCAGCACTTTGGCACTTACAAGCTATAGCACATTCAAGGTGAATTATGGAAAAGTTTGATCGATCTAAGTCATAGAAAATTTGGCCACAGAAAAGATAAATAAAATAAATAAAAATAAAAGTTAATGTGTAGCATTTTGGGCATTCAAATTATACTTTTTCATTACTAAGTTACAATCAGTAGCTTTTTCTGTTCAGTAAATCTCCACTGTGCAAAAATCAGGTAACAGAAAGATTTGCATATCATTTGGTCATGAGAGCCTATGATAAGATCATGTTGTTATTTAGAAACATCAGATATTGGACCCAGTGGATATGTAATATGATATATCAGTGTGATTATGTGTTGGTAATTTGGTTAAGTAAAGGCTGAGACAGCATAACTTCAAAGTTATTTCAAACTAATCTCAGGGGATTGTCTTTAATCATATGTTTTCAGAGAGGCTGGTGGTGTTGGTGTGGTGCATTGTGGGATGGCTCCTTGCTCCTCAGAGCTCGGTGAGGAATGTCCAGAGCTCCCTATGCTAAAGGAGCTATTTGAGGAAGCCTTCCTAACAGCACAGTCGTTTTTGGATGGCTCTTGTCATGTTGGACGAGGAGGCACCTCCGGGTCAACATTTAGGGCATTTCCTAAGCAACTTGAAGTTTTCGGAAGCAGCCGTAGAATGAGATTGGGAGCTCGGTGAATTTCCCGGTAACTTGCTTGTTATGTTAATTTAGTCTATTCAGCGTCCCAGGTGTGTTCTTTATGCTATTGTGTAGCTGAATAACTGTTAATGTGTTACGTTCATTTACTGGACACCTATTCAGCCTGTTGTTCTGTGTGCTATTGTGTAGTTAAATAATTTGCCTTTCCAGACTAAATGTGAGTTCTTGGTCTTGGATTCTGTGAAATACATTTCTAAATAAATGCTACTTATAGTCCAGTGCAACTGATAGATGATGACACATTTTGTGACTTATACTCCGGGTTTACTTCTTTCAAAACAGCTCACAATGTTTTAGTTAGTCTTGGGTCCTTGTGCCAAACTAAACAACCTAAGACTTATTTCCTCCTGTGCATCAGAATGTATCTGTATTCCCTATGACAACATACTGATTGAGGTGATCATTCTTCACAGTATATCCATATGAAGCCCAGTTTGTATGTATAGGTTTGTGAGGCTGGGGTATGGTCTCATTCTCCAGTAACCACATGACTGTAGAAATTATGGCAGCAGACATCAAAGCTTGCAAGGTCAAAATGTGAAGTACTGCTTGGGTGGTGTCAGGGTTGGATGGTCAGAACAACTGCTGGAAATGAACATGGTGTTTAGATTATCACACCCTGACACACTATATTCTGGATAAAACCCACTACACAAACACAACAGCCTGGAACACAAGTGGAAGTGTTGATGCACTCTAAACAAAGTTTAGTTGCAATTCAAAATAGTGACATACACTGACACAAAACTATTGTGAGTAAGTACTCTGATATTCAATCAGTAGGGACCAATTAGATTGACCCAAAAAATAGACAGTGTACCAGTAGAAAATCCGTGGAAACACAGGAATTGTCATAGGACAGCCTGAAGATTGAAACTAAAACACATGAAACATGTACTTAGAGAGTGACTTTCCTCTCCGTGACCTTTCCTGAAAAGTTCATGGAAAACAGACAAACCAATTTAAAAACATGACAAGGGCAGAATTACATCCACAGTACTCTTGTGGTAAAATATGTCAAACACATTCCTACAAGGCTTTCATAAAACACTGGCGACTTTTCATAGATATTTCTGTATATGTTGAATTGACAAACTAAAATGCAGCCCATTTACCAGAAGTGACATTACATTTCTTCTGAAGGCTGGTTGTGATGAAGTGCCTCTGTTTAAATGTTGATAGAGCAGGTCAATGTCATTTAAATGCCAGTGTGAACCATTCAGACACATACTTCTGAGGAAAAGCAGGGAGGAGAGGCTGGTCCCTAGTGAGCTCATTTCAAAGAATGACCTCAAATTCTTACCTTATATCTTTCCTCTCAGAGGCTGGGGAGTATTTTCTGGCATTGTGTGAATGGAAAACAAGAGATTTCATCCAAATCCAAAGTGAATTTGTCACTAGTGTTTTTGTCATTCAAGGCCCCTGCCAGCTTCTGGCACATAGACTACACTATTGCATAAGAAGACACTTTGATTTTAACAGTTTTCGTTAAAGTCTTTGCTGTGGTAAATGCAGCTTGTAATAATAATAATAATAATAATAATAATAATAATAATAATAATAATAATAATAATAATAATAATAATAATAATAAT
>JAVQKC010023170.1:0-11432 GCA_036025475.1 Philypnodon macrostomus | reverse complement strand
CCTATGTACATTAACTATACAAGTGCCGAATCACTGTGCCAACATTAATGTGTTTTGTTCAGCAGGATTATTGGCTAAATAAAAGTGCATCAAAACATTAATTTGTTAATTTTTTAATTGCCATTAATCGTAGAAGTACCAAACTCAATCCAGTTCTGTGTCTTCATGATATGTACCTGTGTGCAAAAGTTAAACAAGATCCAGCAATTCGTTTTTTAGTTATTGCGTTCACAATTTTGGCCAGTAATTAATTAGATACTTAATTAACCTGCTGCATCTTCTCATGTATCTGGATGTACCTTAGCATAAGGACCTCATCCATCAGTCCTGGACACATCTACAGCCTGTCCGTCCTGGAAGTGGATCCTCTATCATGTGGTTCTCCCTAAGGTTTCTCTTTTTCCCATAAATGAGTTTTTCCTTGCCGCGATGGAGGGTCAGGGGATGTTTTGGGACAGTCCTTTTGTTTGTCCTTTGTTACTGTTTGCAATGACCTTGTTTATTGTTTACATAGATCTCTTTTTGTGAAGCCCTCTGAGGCAACTTTGTTGTGATATATATAACATTAATATATATAAATGGTAAATATCAATACAATTAATTAATTAATATTCATCTGAAGAGGGGAAGTACAATGTTAAAATCTTGTGAGTGAAGCTGAAACTGGTGAACCCAGGAAGGTTTTTTGTAAAGATAATGGTCTCCAGCAACTAACTGAAAGGTCAAAGTTTATCAAGTACATGTATTATTTTATAAGTTAATCAAATATATATTCAAGTTTCATTTGAAGTTATTATATGGTGTGTATTAGTTTAGAAGTTGCATTGTTGTAATGTGTGATGAGACACCTGAGCTAGTGTCTCATTACAACAGGAGTATATTACACTAAACTTAAGTCTAAAAATATAACCAGGACTTAAACAGGTCTATACTAGGTCTATACAAGATTTTAACCATCATTTAAGGTCTAAACTATAGACTGCTCCTTCTTTTCACAATGTTACACAGAAAAAAATCCAGAGTACCCAGGTAAAGCCCAAATACCACCAGTGGTACCCGTACCACAGTTTGAGAACAACTGTACTAAACTATTCAAACCAGGTGTCCACTGTCAATACAAAATAAAAAAAATAATGTTGCTGCATGACTAGATTATGACTAGATAAAACAAATTAGTTTCTGATGCTTAGTGCCAATAATATGAAGTGAACAATAGCAATGGTTGCATATCCAAATGGACATATTATTTCCCAGCTTTACTGTGTGACGTCTGTATGTCATCTGTCTGAGTGTGACAGATTGAGTGTATTCTTAGTACATGTAGCAGCAGGAGTGTGGGTGGAAGAGCACTGTCTCTATTTATCAAAATGCACACGGGTCCATCTGAGCGCCTTCAGCCTGTAAGGTAACACTCACTGGACTTCCTGTCCTGTGTCTCCAGAGGCAGGTTGGCCATCTTCTTCTTCAGATAAGACACTTTCTCCACCAACGACATCAGGCGCCCCCTGATGGTAAAATCACCGCCACCATCCATGGATCCATCTTCATCCAGTTCTGTAGCAGACACAACAAAGGTCATGATTGCTTAACTTAAGGAACTTTATGGAAAGATATTCTATATACTACAAGGAGGATTCTTAAAATCCATAGCAAGTGCAATGGCTGGCCCAAAAAAAACACTTTCTCTACCACTGTCTATGCATGAGTTTACTACTCAGATTACGAGTAATTATATAAGCTGTTCACCACAGTGTCTCATAAGGTCATCATGGAAGTCCAACAGCTGCTCTCGAATGTCTTCAGGACAAGGACACTCCTGCTTCTCATCCTTAAAGTTTAACAGCATGTTGATCTGATGTAGAAACAGAGTTATGCCACATGTTAATGAATCATGAGAACATATAATATATTTATTAGGAGCACACATTTGGAACAACCGTGGGTTTTTTTTGACGCATGTCTACAGCATTTGTAAAGACACTTGGGATTCAAGGACACTTACTTGCTATCTGATTAATGTTCCTTTACCTTTGGGATCTACACCCTGAGGTCAACAATTAGACTCCTCATTGAGTTAGGAGAGGAGCTGAGGCACTGTTAGCAACGGGGGAAGTTATGTTCACCTACAACTGATTAATAAAAACTACAACTCCAACAACATGGACTACAACAAACACACTTTATCATCCACTAAGCACTGAGTTTAATGAAGCATTTTAAACCGGACAATGTAGAGAAATAATGTGAAATCATAATCAATGTCCTTTTCATTTATCAGCAGCATTAATAATAGGTAGGAGCTTAGGAGGTCCCTATGTTCCTATGGCAGTTTGAGTTCTCTATTCATTTGCATAAGATAAGAGACACGTTACTATAAAATTGAGTGTATTGAAGAATGTCCCTGACCTGCTCCTGTGGAGGCGACCTGAACTCTTTGGTCTTCTTGGCGGTGAGGGCAGCAGACATGTTGAGAGCCAGCATCACTTCGTTGTACCTAAATCTCTGATTGTCCTGAAGACAGGCCACAAAGTCATCGGAGAAGGCAACCACCGCCTCAATCCTGTGTCTGACCTGACAGTCACACAGGTACTGCAGCACGTGGCACATCTGAGGACAGGGAATCACATGAGGATATACTGGAACCCGTGCTGTAAGACTGAGGCTGGAGACACACTGGATGCATTTTGAAAAAATGAGCGTGTGGGTTCTCAATCAAAATATATAGAAAACATATATTTATGACTATATTTGGACCTAGATCACAGTATATAGACACTGAATATTTTCTTTCTCTCTCTCTGCCACCTTTTTCATCAAAAAATAATTAATGTGGTTAGCAAGATAGCATATATATTTAATCACTGTACTCTCCACAAATTAAAGGCATGCTATATTTCTTATTTCTCATGCCAAAATACACTCATAATTTCCCGTTATTTTAAACATAAACAACACAGGATGAAGCTGCAGCAGCACTGACAGTGTGTTACCACGTGCGGCTCGGCGTCGCAGTTTCAGCATGGTAAAATGTGGAAAAAACTCATCCAGTGTGTCCCAGGCCTGACACCTAACAGTTCTGACTGATTTTACAGGGAACACTAGAGCTGACCTGTGTGTGTTTAGAGTTTGTACTTAGAACATACTATGTCTTTGTCGAGGATTGGGAACTGGAATTTTTCTCAGTCTAATGAATGAAGCTATATATAAATAATTTTAGGTGGCCTAAATAAAAAACATTCATACACAAATACATTTTATATACATTTTTAATATAATGCAGTTGTTTTTGTGTTGTTAATTTTTAGAGTCCTAGAGTTTAGAATTCTAAATCCTAAAAGTAGACTCATTAGTGATGGGTGAAATGAAGCGAGGCTTTGGAGCCTGTATCGAGCAAAAAGGGGTGTGCTAAATGAAGCCCTGCTTCAAGGCCTGTATCAAACCACGTGACCTGTGCTAAACAAGGCCTCAACTGTGTTGGATCACGTGACTGCTTCATGAAATGCTTTGCTTGTTTGCTGCGGGCTTCGGGGCAACAAGCTGCCAATTAAACCGGAAGCTGAAACTTGTTAACAGTGAGTTATTGAAAGCTAATATAAGCTACAGCTACAGGATATAATTAGGCTTCAATGTCAAACCATTGCTTCATTTGAATCATCCTTCAAAATTTTCCATCACAGCTAAAAATAATCAAAAAATTATGGAAATGTAATCTCTGGGCTGAACATACTGTACGTTTGTTTTTGTGTTGGTCTGTGTTGTTTAGGCTGAATGTGCACTGTTCACAATGATGTTAAGCAAAGAGAGTGACCTGTAATTTGACTGGCTCTGGGAGCTTCATCTCCAGCAGCCCCTCTTTATTGTCGGGCCCCTGCTCATGCTTCTGAGGCACCTCACGGCCCTCAGAGAACACGCTCGGCTCAATCAGGCGGAGAATCCTCTTCAGGTCTCCATTCTGGAACACTCCCATGATCAACATGGTATAGACCAGTTTGATGAGGGGCACAAACAAGAACTCTGTGCTTCCTCCGATGGGGTCCCGCACATGCATGTTCCCCTCCTGCACGGCCTCAGTCAGCATCTCGATGGTCTTCACTTTCAAGACCACCAGGGGAAACTCGGGGCTGTACTGGCAGCAGTCCCCTGACCCCGTGCTGTCATTGTTGAAGTGGGCAGAGCGGTTAGAGACAAAATTTGGGGAGGAGAAGTGCATCCTGGGCTGGAGGGAGGTGCTCAGGCCGATGCCGGGGAGCCCATGTTTATTGGTGTCTTCAGGGAACAGTGTGATGCTTTTGGTCTCCTCCGTCATGGGCACTATGTACTCATTATTCATCATGAGGCGAGCTGTGGAATAGCTGCTCAGGTGGATGTCAATCAGGAGATCATAGTAACCTGCTCGCAGCAGCCCTGCAGAGACACAGAGAAGTCTTTAGAAGAACAATAGTAATGCTTTGGTATAAACTACTAAACAACAATAATTGTTTTGCCATCAATTACATCAGAATCAATACTCCACATAGTTTGATGCATGTGTTTGTTGGACTGAAGCATACCAGGCATGTACTTGTCCTGAATGGCCTGCAGCAGCTGGGCTTCGTCCACATGCGAGCACAGGGCATGGGCCACCCGGTTGTTCCCCAGAGCACATATGGCAGAGTACAGTCTGAGGGTGTGGGAGTGGAACTTCAGCAGGTCCCGCTGCTCTGACAGTTCCAGGACGTCCACCGACCTGCAGCACAGACATGGTCAGGAAAGGCTGTTGAGAGCTAGAGCTGTCTGATAAACCTGGTACTAAAGACAGTCAAGTACTGCTGTTCAGTATCCAGTACACTCCCCTGTCAGGGGCAGATGTAGCACTCACCTGTTCTCCTCAGGGATGTGCAGAGACATGAACTGGAGCGGCTCTGAGCACTGCACCAGCCAGCCGTGTCTGTCATTCACCCTGGATACAGACACCTACAAGAGTACAATACTGACTGATCAATACCACAGTGTTCATGTTCACAAGCAGGATATAGGATGTACCTTGAGGAAGTGGTTGGGCACTCGGCTCCATAAAACTGGAGTGAGGAACTGGACGTGGAGGCGTGGGGGGCACTGGGGAGTTGTGTTATTCCTCTCACTTCTGAACAGACCAGCTGACACAGGCATGATGTTCTGACACACATATAACAAAAATAAACGTATTCTGTGTTGTTGTTTTCATTTAACAACTGAGAGCTCCTTTACCTTGATTCGACCTAACTCAAACTGGAAAACATTGGGGCTTGTGGCTTTGGCAAACACAGCAGGGAACAGCTTGGTGCTGGGCTCCACCTGTGAGGAACATTAGAGAAGAGGAATGAATGTTTATCTGAACCTTTTAGTTAGAAAAAACCCTAATTAACAGGATCTGAGGTGAGCACCTGGTAGTATGTGCTGAGCTCTTTGCCATTAGCAGTGAAGGTCAACAGTCCGTTTGTGGTGTCCAGCAGACAGCCGACCTCTAGGCCGTTGTTGTTCCGACCCTGTCCCGGGCTGCTGCTCTCTCCGGCCCACACCATGTAGCAGTTACTGCGCTTTATGCTGGAACATCAATAACATCAATGACCAGAGGTGGGTAGTACTCAATTACATTTACTCAGTTACCTTTACTTGAGTAACTTTTTAAATAAATTGTACTCTATAGAGTAGCTTTATTGCACAATACTTATAACTTTTACTTGAGTAATAATATTTTGAAGTAACTGTACTCTTACTTGAGTAAAAGCTTTGAAATTTAGAAAGAGTAAGAGTACTTTTACCCACCTCTGTGTATCAGCTTTATGTGAAAATGTGATGATGTGGAAATGTTGTTCCTTGTGCCTTTATTTAAAAAAAATATGATTTACGCTTTTAGTTTATCTTTTGAAAATATCAAAATCTGACATTACGCTCAAACAGTTACTCAGGACTTGAGCAGTTTTTTCACCAGTACTTTTCTTGTCTTTTTACTTTTGCTTGAGTAACATTATTTTGAAGTAACAATACTCTTACTTGAGTAAAATGATGGCCTACTCTACCAGCTCAGGATGTGAGTAGATAAGAAAAAGACTTTCTCTAGTCTAGAGTTTCTCTGAGCTCAAAGTACCACCAAAACTCCAAAACAACAGTGATATGCAAATGTGGTATTGCAGTGTATCCAGAGAGGCTCACGGACGTATGCAACTCCTGACCAGTCCCACCCTCTGTTCCCATGACCGGGCTGCATTGATCCCAGTGGGACAGAGCCAGCGAGTGCCTCTGGTGCCAACAGAGAAGTCAATGGAGGAAATGATGGACTAAACTTTTGGAGGAAAACAAAAACAGTGAGGAGGGTGATGAAAAAAAGATCACTCAAGCAGAATAATGGTTTCTCACTGAGAGAGACTCCTTCTGAGAGTTCAACTTGACCTTGTCTTTGACCCACAACAAATGCAGAAGCGAGCCTAATGCTATGATACTACACTACAAAAAATAACTATCTAGACTGGTTAAAATGACTTGAATTCAGAGTTGATTATTCTACAAAGTGGCACAAAATGTCCGCCAGCATTGCAAAGCGGTGTTGGCGGACATTTTGTGAAAATTTCAAGTTTTTTATTATTACAACAAATAATCTATCTTTCTGGCAGATCATTTAGCTTTAACCAAGCAAAAGTAATAAAACCAGTCATAGATACATTGAAACACGTCTAATAATCTAAACGAGTCCGAAATACTTCAATCAAGGTTAATATTCTGAAATCAGGTCATTTACACCACACACACGCGTGCACACACAAACACACACACACACACAGACGAATACTGCTTCACTTATTGTCTTCAGGAGCTAAACTCGGGCCAAGGCCTCGCTGAGCTTTTCAAAAACAGTCTCACAGCCGTACACAGCTTCTACAGACTCACACACACCCTGCAGCACTTCCGTCCATTCTCCTACACAGAGAGAGGAAGTGTGGGACTGGCCTCATCGTCCAGACAGAGGAGGCCCACTGAAGCAGCTTCCTTCTGAGTAAACTCTATGTGCACTCCTTACTTTCACAGACTATAGTGGAAGTCCGTGAAATCACCAAAACAAGGTGATTAAGGCTGGATAATATGAAAAAAAAAACATTTAATATCTATGAACTATTTTGAAAATGGTGAATTTTTTGCTATATTTTGATGCAAGTTCAATTTTCCTAGTTAAAGATGCTTCAAAATTCGAATTTAAGACTAAATAAGGTCTAAAACAAGGCCAAAGCAGGACTAAAAACTGATAAGACATTAGGATTCAAGGCTCTAACAGGAAAATATATTTGACCAATGTAGTTCTATCACATTTAAAGCCATGGCATGATATAATCAGATTTTGGTGATTTGGATATGGCGACCTGAGACAGTAGTGAACTTTGAAACAGTGAAAAATAACCTTACATCATATGGACTGTGGTTCCTAAACATGGTAATAACCATAACAGAGAATGTTCTTTGGAGAAGAAATATAGACTTCCTTGTCCTGACTCTTTCTGAGCAGATGCTGTGAGAAAGAGCAGAGTATGGCCTCAAGAAAATCAATCACAATACACACATTACTGTGGTCTTTAATCTGACAGAGATTTATGCTGCTCAAATCTTTTTTCTTTTAGAACATTCACTAAAAATGTATTGTGAGCAGAGGTGGGTAGTACTCAGTTACATTTACTCAGTCACATTTACTCAGTCACATTTACTCAGTCACATTTACTCAGTTACATTTACTCAGTCACTATTACTTTTTAAATACATTGTACTCCATAGAGTAGCTTTA
The DNA here is from genome assembly GCA_036025475.1 of Philypnodon macrostomus. Taxonomy (NCBI): domain Eukaryota; kingdom Metazoa; phylum Chordata; class Actinopteri; order Gobiiformes; family Eleotridae; genus Philypnodon; species Philypnodon macrostomus. Next base: position 3,646 of record JAVQKC010023170.1, on the reverse strand, counting down.
CTGCACAATACTTTTGGCTTTTACTTGAGTAATAATATTTTGAAGTAACTGTACTCTTACTTGAGTAAACTTTTGTAAATCTAGAAAGAGTAAGAGTACTTTTACCACCTCTGTGTGTCATGGAAGAACAGCTTTATGTGAAAAATGGGATGATGTGAAATTCTGTTTTTTGTGCCTTAATTTTTGAAAATATTATTTATGATTTTAGTTTATCTTTTGAAAATATGAAAATCTGTTTATTATTTATTATCTTTTGATTTTTTTGGCAGATTACCAAAAAAATAAAGAAATAATCTGACATTACGCTCAAACAGTTACTCAGGACTTGAGTAGTTTTTTCACCACCTTTTTCTACTCTTACTGCAGTAATTATGTGAATGAGAACTTTTACTTGAGTAACATTATTTTGAAGTAACGGTACTCTTACTTGAGTAAAATTATGGGCTACTCTACCTCCTCTGATTTCGACTAAATAAGTCATAATTTTGATATTTATTATTTATTATTCTGGCCTTGACTTAGTCGTAAGTTTTGATTTTGAAGCAATTTTAACTTGAAAATAAAGAAACTATTGTCTGTAACAGTTCATCTCAGTTATCCAAGGTTTATAGATATATCATCTGGATGTTTCATCTGTCTTCCAAGAGACTTCATCAATTCTGAAGATAAACTGGTAAGAGCTGGTCTTTATATCTCGGCTTCTTGAGCGACATGGGGTCAGCAGGTCTCTTACCTTGGGCCATTTGGGGTTGATGAGGCGTGCTTTGATGGCGTCGTCCAGGGCTGTGTTGTACTGGCCCAGGCGCAGATAGGCAGCCGAGCGGTTACTGAACAGGATGCAGTTCTGTGGGTCGGCAGATAGGGCCTCGCCGTAAAGACGTACGGCCAAACCATACTCCCCCTGTTGGCACGCCAGGTTACTGCGGCGGACTCTCTCCAAAAACTCAGCCTTGCTCAGTCCGGAGCTAGAGGCAAACTGGTAGTCATGGTTTTTCACGGGTGCCGGAGGAGAAGGCACAGGGGAGGCAGAGGACGATGAAGGGCTGGTCTTGATGGTGGAACGGGAACCAAACAGAGAGAACTGTGGAAAGAAACAAGATTAGGGAAACTCCAGGCTGATACTGAAATAATTACGACCAGTTTGGACAAAATCGATTCTGATACCGATGTTTTACAGGCTGTTTGTTTGTTTTCTAATTCATTCGCCCTGCAACCAGAGGGTCGCCGGTTCGAATCCCCGCCCGTTGTTTTTTTCCCTGGGCAAAACACTTAACCCACACATTGCCTATGAATGAATGTGGTTGTGTGATTGGTGTTTGGTGGTGGTCCGAGGGGCGGTAGGCGCAGACTGGCAGCCACGCCTCTGTCAGGGCAGCTGTGGCAACACAAGTAGCTTACCACCACTGAGACTGGTCAAGTTAAGACTAGCCCGTTGAGCGTGATTTGGTTTCTAAATATTAGCAAACTGGTTTCTGAAGTTATAGGGTTAACATCCATCTATTTAGACTGATACTGATTAGTCATCCATGTGAATGTGGACCTGGACAGTTTTTGCAGCCCAGGCATTTTTTGTACCTTCACTGGTAACACAAGGAGGACATGCAGACTCCACTCAGAAAAACCAACAACCTTCTTTATAATTACTTGACTTAGGGGTGGGCGATATGGAGATAAAAATCTAATCGTGAAATTGAAGTCATGAAAATCGACTTAATCTGGGAAGGTCGTTGACTCATGATACAGTGCATTCATTTATGCTCTTCACCGTCATTTTTACTGTAACAAGGACAGTGTTCATATTTATATTAAATAATAATAGATAGTATTAAGTGTAGACCTTAATTAAATCGTGATATTATATCTTTATCACAGCATTTGTTCAAGACTTTTTAGAGATGTTGGATATGACTGTAAATTTGAAGGACTTTGCCTTCCAGTCATTAGCATATAAACATCCCTAATGAAGGTGGCTCAATTGGTGGGGATTGGAAGGTTGTCGGTTCAATTCTCTCCCCAACCAGTGCATAGCGTGATTGTGTTCTTTGGCAAGACACATCACCCGCCTTGCCTTTGACAGAATACATACGTGTGTTTGGTGTGTTGGTTTAGCATGTAGGTTGTATGTAACTCAGAGCTGCCAACTGTTACTTTTAATTTTTGCAGTGTCTAAAGTTCCACTGGGAGATCATCGCGGATAAAGAGAAAATCAGGCCGAGCTTCAGTCTGTTCCTCTCATTGGTTTCTGTCACGCCCATTGAAACGACATGCTGAGGTTAGCCCGGCGTAGCCACTCCCCACTCGCTCAGATCTGGTGTTTCCAAATCGGTCCTTTCACCAGAGCTGCACTAAGGCTTTAATTATGTCTCATTATTGCCTCTCTCTCTCCATCAAGGTTCTCAAAGCTAGAATAGAGTCCAGAGGAATCCTACGAGATGGAAATGGGGAAGACCTAAGTACAATAAGATGTCTGAAATTAGAGGTATAATGCATTGTACTTATACAGCGCTTTTCAGGACACCCAAATACACTTTACAATTACATTATTCATTCACTCTACAGTCAGACGTGGTGGTGGTAAGCTACTCATGTAGCCACAGCTGCCCTGGGGTAGTCTGACAGAATTGTGGCTGCCATTTTGCGCCTACGGCCCGCCCCGGCCCCTGCGACCACCATCACACAACCACGTTCATACATAGGCTTGTGGGTTGTCTTGCCCAAGGACACACATGCACTTGGTTTTTTTGTTTTTGTTTTGTTCTTGTACTGTATTTATATTGACTGTATGTATATATATATATATATATATATATAGTTTGAATCTGTCTCATCACAGTTCACTCTTCTCCTTGATCTACTATCCTATAAAAAAAACTGAAAATGGCCTATATATATATATCTCTCTCTATATATACAAGGAAAATAAATTGTATTAACTTATATGATAATCATTAGCTTGGTTGTGTATTGAATTTGTAGTTTAAATGGTCTGATAGCACACATTTTTTACTAACTACTAACTACGAACATCGAATTATATTTTTTTGAGAGTTACGGCTAAACCTTCCAAACTGGATCAAAATCGTATTAACAGACATATGTTCTATAACCCAGGGACTAATATGTTACTATGGCAGTATTAGCTAACCCAAAGAAAGCCATGTATTATGTAATTATGTATGTAAGCCTATTACTGCTCAATACACTGATGTAAGGTTGTACACAGGGGCTCCAGTTTAGTCTTTGTGGGCCCCTCCACTCTTGGGCTCCTGGCTCATAAAAGCAGCTGAAGGATAATTACTCAGTTTGGTGTGAACGTTTTCATCCATGTCACTGATATACTGAATTAAACACACCCACTGGCCACTTCATTAGGTCATCTCTGTACCTAATAATGTGACCCTGGTGTGATCTCTTGGAGCTGAAGCCCACCTGCTGTTCACACACAGAATATTTTGTTTTTTCGAGGCCATTTTCTTTGGCAAAAGTTGGACTGAAAACCCTCTAGAGTTCTAGATTCACAAAATAGTCACAAAATATTGCAAATGAAGATGGTTTTGACAAAGTCCCTCCACTCTCTACATGTAGGTGATGTCAGAGCCTGGGTAGGGAACATTAGTGAATGTACCTCACATTGTATGTTTATTTA
>JAVQKC010023168.1:0-23057 GCA_036025475.1 Philypnodon macrostomus | reverse complement strand
TATGCTTGCCATGACATGACCTATGTTCATGCCGAGCAGCATTTCTCTACGATCAACAAAATGTGCGGTCGGCTCCCATAGGCCCCATGTAATTTTTTTTTCAAGGGGCCGCCACTGAGCCATTTTTTTATATTTTGTTTGGGGGACTTCAATATCATAAAATTTTCGCCTTCCCTGATTTGTGTGTAAAAATTCCTGACTTTTTGACCACGTTTAGGGCCTCAAAATTGACTTTGAATCGGCAGAAAAATAATAATAAGAAACCAATATGGCCTTTCGCCAAGTTTTGGCTCGGGCCATAATAATAGATCCTCCTCATTTTGTGATTTTAGCTATTTTGTAATTGTAGAAAGTTGTAATGTAATTGTAACCAACCCTTTTTGGGGAGGCCTTTATTGTCAATTTTTCCAACAAATTCAAACTATATGGGGCTAAATGACTGTAAAGCGTATACATACTAAATACTATTCAGACTAAGAATGCCTTTTGTGCTTGTGTACTGCAGCAGTCCATTTTGATATTTGTTGCATTCATTTCTTTGAGGAAGGCAGAATCCTCAGCAAAATTTGAGTGCTATAAAGCAATTTCCAATACATTAGAGGAGTGATAAATTGAAGTTGCCGGGCTGCGCTCTCGGGTCAGATCCCCCGTGGGTCATTTTGTGAAAGTTTAGTGAATGATTAGAAGGATTATAGAGCGTGGCTGATTTGGGAAATGGCACACAGGGTTTGATTGATGTGCGGCTGACTTACAGGCTGCCAGTGGAAGTAAGGAGCCATCCCTTATTTGAAGTTTGGACTGGAGTGTTTCCTGCTCTCCGATTGGCTTAACTTTGTCTTGTCTTTCACGGTGCACAAAGAAGGGGATGACCTGTGTTGGCAAGGTGCAATATTTTCACTCTCCATTGCTCTCACTGGTAGGCAGCTCTCCACATAGTGCTTCTGGTGAGACGCTATTAGAATACACTGCCATTCATCTTGGCTAATTGAGTCAGACAACACGTTAATCACACTTGTGCTGACTATCAATCATTCAGGAAGGCTGGGAAACTTGGAGGATGGATGCAGCGACACATGATGCATGTTCCTGTCTTAATTTTAATTTGAATATATTGTTTGCAACCAGTGGATAAAACCATGTTGGTCTGTGATTGTTTTTATTTTTATAAAATGCTATTATAAAGAAATTACATTATGTTTTTGAGCTCAAATTACTGTGTTTTCATATTGTTGCATGTTTACAGGTGCATCATCAATGCATATTAGTCAGCTGGTTCTTTTAAGAAACATTGTTGCTGTGTGACTGGGATCTTTTATAATTCTTGATTTAATGAATTTGAACTTGAAGACAAAGGCAAATCAAGTCTATTGTTGTGTTTATTGTGTACACTTTCTCCCCCCCAAAAAAACAAACAAACAAAAACAATATAAATAATAAGAAAGCTGCATTTGACACATCCTTCTGCTACAAGGGCATCCTGCAGCAACAATGGAAGTTAGTAAACAGCGGGATTCATCATTAGCCATGATCCTGGTCATGAGTGCCAGCTAGTAAGAAGAGCATAGCCTTAATAGGAGTAAACATGCACCCTCCCCATAGAAAGACCATGTTAAGTCCAGGTCAACCCTCTAAACTTCTTTACTACTTTGCCACTGTGCCACTTTCTCATGTGACTATGTGTTGTCAGAAACAATATGTGACCATATTTATGTCTAATCAACAATGTTTCTGCTGTCAGAAGCTCTAATGGTCTGGTCATTGCCCCCCCTGGTTTTCATATTGACTTACGCCATAGGCATATTCCGTCCAGTAAAGATCAAATGAAAATGTGTAAAAGTCACACAATGTTCCCAGACATGGCTATCACATGGGTAATTCTGTAAATACTGTGCAACTTATGTCTGTAAAAAGATTAGGCCAAAGAAAAAGGCAATCATCATTTTATTGAACTCAGCACCATACACAATATAATTAGATTTTCAATTGTTTATAGCAGTAAAATCTTGATGTTCCCATTAGACTTAATGTTTTAACATTTAGCTCTGAACGATTTTACCATTATGTCCAGGAAACTGGGGGAAGCACTGGCTTTAGAAACCAGGCCGCCCCATTTTACTGCCTACATTTAAAACCATCAGGGCATGCATTTAGTGAAATCAACCAGAGGAAGAATGCCATGTCATCGTACTCAGTGGGCCAGCATGTGTCCATCACCTTGATATGCTTAAACCTTAACAAGACAACACAAATGTAGTGGTTGGTTTGGATTGTTTTATTTTACAATTTGCAAAAGTAGGATAACCCAGCTGGCTCATTAATTCAATTTCTTTCCAATAGATTACATTTTTCAAAGCAAATCCAAATTACTGCTTGGATTGTATTGGTCAGTGGGTAGAGCATTTACCCCTGAATTATGAAGTCCTGAAGTTTAGAATAATAGACTTTCTTTACCATTCAGGTAAGTCAGGGCTAATATCTTAAGCACTTCCAATTCTTCTTTAATGTCTGGGATGATCAAATCAGGTCAAAAGCTAGCTGTTATAAACAAAGAAAGAGGCTAGTTTGCATACAAATGATCAAAAGTGAAATAATAATGGAATCAGTGATGGAAGAAAAGAGGCAACGCTGCCATAAAGCGACATATGATGAGTCGGATGACACATATTTTCAATTGAGCATTTCGCAAGGGCTTTGTGTCAGGCTCATGAGGAACAGTATAGTAGCTTGGCTCCTATTGCATCACCACTCCAAGCCCACCACCTGCTGGATAATAGGCTGGACTCCTCTATTTCTCTCCTTGGTGGGTCGGCGGGTCAGGTCACTGTTATGACACCACAATGGGATGTACAGGCTCGGTCTATCCATCAAAACTAAAGTGCCCGTTAGAGCATGCAAGACAGCGTAATATTTGACTAATTAAGATTGCTGAGTGCTCTGCTGTGATTCACTATGGTTAAAGGAGGTTAGTTACTAGGAAGTGTAGGTGACATTGACTGTCCTTTACTGCAGTGGGGTCGCCGTAATAGCTTTGTGGAGACGTGCGTTTACCTGTATGACCTCCAGATAAGATAGTGAGTGTATACAATGTTTGTGATGGACCATTGGGTTTTGATCTTCTTTCCATTCTACTCTAACATTCGACCTTTTATTTACTGGTCACTCTTAAAGCAGCCATTACCATTAAGATATACTCACAAGATAATAGTTGTGAGTCAAGTATGCACCGTTTTTCAATAATAATAATGGACTCGATTTATATTGCGCTTTTAAATGCCACACGGCTTTCTCAAAGCGCGACATTTTGAGTCCATTATTCATTCACACCACAATCACACACTGGTGGTGACGGAAGCGTGGCTGCTATTGTGCGCCTACGGCCCCCCCCTCCAACCATCATGAACACACACAACCACAATCATTCATAGGCAATGTGGGTTGCCCGTGACGCAATGACAGTATGACAGTGTGGAGACTCAGACGGGGAATCGGGCAGGGACTCAGGCAAGGACTCGAACTGATGACTCAAAAACGGCGACTCAAAAACGGCGACTCGAAAACGGCGACTCGAAAACGGCGACTCGAAACAGCGACTCGAAAACGCCGACCCTCTGGTTGCAGGGCGAGCACCTTCCCATTGGACCACTAACGCCCCCAAAAAACACGCGGAGGCTTACCAGCATTCACAACATGATTTTGTGCACTTATGGTTATGAAAATTCATGTTCAGAGAAGATCAGAGAAGATCAGAGAATGAGCAAAGAAAGATCTACTAAACAGACTCTAGGTTGTTGATATCAAGGCTAACTGACAAACTGTTTCCACATCCTTTACACTATAAACTGTTGTTATGGTATAATAGTCAATTGTAGTAATGATTCATCGTAAAAACAAATCTTAAAGCATCAGTCCCAGCATATTAACCTTCAGTTAATTGGTTTGTGTGTATGTTATTAACAGAAAAAGACATACAGATTAAAACTGAAGATATACTAAGAATTGGCAATGCATTCATGTGATGTTTAACAAGGCATATTGGCTCAAAAATGCAATTTGGATGGCCTGACACTTTGGTCCAACAAAAGAGGATTTTGGACAGTGTTCCTTTAAAAGTTTTCTTGTAATAACCACAGTACATAAATTGTAACATTCTGACAACTGTATTGGGTCTTGGTTGCTTCCCCTCACCAGTATCTAAATCACTATTGACTTTCCAGTGCCAAAGCCGGGCTGATGTTCCACTTCAATTGCCCGTAATTGATCCAAATTTAGCGGTGGCTGTCAGGGTTGTTGGTTTTTATACCCCGACCCCTGTGTTCATGTCATAGTGCTGTCTATGTCCCTCAGTGGTGATTAAGTGCTTTCTAATGCTTCTAGGGCCTCCCTTGGAAAGACTCAGAATGCGATCACCCATTGAAAGCACTAAGCCAGCTTGGCCTGGCAAAGCGTGGCTGTTTTTTTTTTCTTTTTTTCTCCAGTTCACACTCCCTACTATTTTTGCCCTCAAATCCGGTAGATTAGTCTTCACCTCTCAGGCCAGATATGTCAGATAATGTCGATTTCTGGATGGCCTGCTGTAAAACCTTCACTGTAGAAGCAGAATAAATAAGAATATACAGTACAGACCAAAAGTTTGGACACACCTTCTTATTCATTGAGTTTCCTTTCTTTTCATGACTATTGACATTGTAGATTCACACTGAAGGCATCAAAACTGAATTAACACATGTAGAAATATGTACTTAACAAAAAAGTGTCAAACAACTGAAAATACGCCTTATATTCTAGTTTCTTCAAAGTAGTCACCTTTTGCTCTGATTACTGCTTTGCACACACTCTGCATTCTCTTGATGAGCTTCAAGAGGAAGTCACCTGACATTTTTTTGCCCTCTTTTTTACCATGTATTATTATTGAATGTTATTAGTACTTCATGAGTATCTTAGCAAGTCTAACAGTTCTTCTGATCCAAAGCATTTCATTGCATTTTTTTGACCCTGTGTTGAATGTGCATATGACAAATAAACTGAAACCTGAAACCTGAACCTGAAATGGTTTTCACTTCACAGGTGCCCTGTCAGGTTTAAGCTCATCAAGATAATTCCAAGAGTGTGCAAAGCCGTAATCAAAGCAAAAGGTGGCTACTTTGAAGAACCTAGAATATAAGACATATTTTCAGTTGTTTCACACTTTTTTGTTAGGTATATAATTCCACATGTGTTAATTAATAGTTTTGATGCCTTCAGTGTGAATCTACATTTTTCATAGTCATGAAAATAAAGAAAGCTGTGTCCAAACTTTTGGTCTGTATTGTACATTGTATTGTCAGTTTTTTAAAGAGAGAATAGAAAGAGATTTTTTTTTTTAACGACATAGATCCTGCTGTTTGATTTCAACCTGGGGGTTCTGAATGTCAAATGTCAAGCTGTGCGTGTCAGACTCCAGCTGATGGCTCATAGCTGGCAGCGGGACATGGCCTTTTAAATGTTTAATTATTGAAGGGATTGAAACGACGGCCTGCTGCCATCCACTGTCGATGCACTGTTCAATACTAGTGCTCATTACTGTGCGAAATCAAAGTCATCATTACAGAAAATGTTACTATATATTATTATTGTTTCATCAAATTTCAGTAATTGACAATATCCAATGCCTTTTCACATTTGCAAAACTTACAGTTATCAATTTTCTCCACTCCTTGCTCGAGGTATTGTAGTCATGAAGTAAAAAATGTCCAAGGCTAATTGTGTAGAGGAAAGACATAAAAATGCATAGGTTTGAGAGAAACGCTCCAGGCTTTCTGCATTATATTCTGATTTATTTTATTTTTTTCACTAAAAGCATATTTGTAAAATGACTTCACATATATAAGCGTAGTGTATCCTTACAAAAGCAATTAATTGTGCTTTTTGGCAGTTCATTTCTGACAAAAGCCTGCAGCAAAACCAATACAATTATTATTAGCATAGCATTGTTAGTTCGGTTATATTTAAAAATAAATAAATGGGGAAACAGGTAAAGAGTGTAATAAGGGTTAGCTTCAGCAAAACAGAATACATATGAACTACAGGGACAACTCCCCAGGGTAATGGAACGTGTGGAAAGGACAGAGAACCACAAAAAATACATATCTAGATTTAATAAAAACTGATTTGAATTCAGAATATATATCTTGATATTAACTAGTTCAGACTCATCTAGAGTTATTTACTTATTAGGCCTTGATAATTTGACTCGTTGCAATGTAATTCTTACTGGTTTTAATATATTTAATGATTCTGATCTGAAAATGAAAATGATCTCCCAATGAAATGAGATAGTTCTTCCTATTTCGAGTGCAGTTCTCTTATTCCTCTGGAGGACTGGCTTTGCAGAGTTGCGTAGGCACATTTTATGCCACTTTGAAGAATACACAACTCAAATCAAAATTATATTCTGAAATAAACTAATTTCAGCTAATCAAGATAATCCTTCTTTTGGTTTAAATGAGCTATATATTTTTTTTTTTTTTTTATAATTTCTCAAAAGCTTTAGAGGAGCATTTTGTGCCACTTTGCAGATTATTAATTACTCAAATTAAGATTCATACTCTGAATTCAAGTCATTTTAACTAATATAGATATTCATTTTTTTGCCGGGTAGAAGAGTTTATGATTTGAGATTCTCTTGTGGCCACATGGATCAGGGACTGTTCATGGAGATACAGTCAGAGAGGACAGATTGAGATTACATGCTGAGAAGTCATAGAGGAAGACCAAAGAGCACATTTAGGGATATACATAAAAAGAGTATGTTAGTGTGAATGCAGACAATAGTGTTAGATGGAGACAGATCATTCGCTGTGGTGAAGACAACAGGGTTTTGTAATACTCAAGCCACTAGGGTCAGTGTGTGTTCAAAGTCTTTTTCCTCTATTCTGATGCTTAATTTGAACTTCATCAATTCAAAATTCATATATTCCCAATTGCAAAGAGATGTTGTGTGATTGGATGATTAGCTATTTGTGTTAACAGACACAGGTTGACCAGTGACAAGGTATCATAAAGGTTAAACTATTACTTCTGTCTAATATTTGTTATTTATTATAGGAACCCCATTACATTTACAAGATTTACATCCACAATAATTTTACAATGGCATTAGAAGAATATTATCAACAATCCCAGTTCAACCTTCAATGTAATTCAAAAACATACCTTCTGTGACTGACATTCGATAAGCACTAATTTACACTCTACAATATCATAGTCATTCCAATAAAAGACAAAATAATAATAAAGTCTGTTGCAATGGGTCTGCAGTGGCATCAAAGGCTAATTAGGATAAGCCAAGAATGAAACTGGTGCCTGATGTAATTGCAAGAACTTTGATTTACCTCTAATTATTCTGTCTTTGTAATTGGAATTATACATAACCAGATATCTCCCATATATAGATCCAGAAAACAGGAATATGCAAGGTTTGATGCTGACGAAAGCTACGGGAGGAACAGAAAACGTGGAAATAATTGTTTTGTTTGAGAATTTGATGAAGTAAAAAAAAAAAAACACTTTTAAAAGTTCTGGGAGCTTTTGTTGTCTCTGTAAAAGTTCAGAATAAGTGCATGCCCAGAACTAAAACAGAACTACGTTGACAAAAATGGAGGATTAGAACGTGGACAAGATCAAAATGACAGGTTTGTACGACTCCACTCGGAGCTGAGAGCATCCTCACTTGACCTGCTCACTGAACAAATACAAGGCACTTTCTAATCTTACTATTAGCTTCAGAAATACAGTTGGTAAACCCTTGTCGCTAAGCCATTTCTGTCATTCCAAAAGTTGAGTCAAATACACCTTTTTCTTCTTTTCGGCGCTTTTCAATTACTGAAATCCCAATGGTGAAAGGGTATTTTGGGATAATACTGTCTGGAATGTGACAGTCTGCCAGGGTTTTTCTTTGTTGTGGAACACTTATAATATAATGAGAAATGACAGAAATATTATTCTCTGAACACTGTTACAAATCCATGCCATTACTGACAAAGCCTGCTCAGATTAACCCATAGAAAAGCCCTACGCTTCAGTGCGACGTGTTAGAAATACGTTTCTTCAAAAGCCACTACATAAGCTAACAAGTTGTTCAGTGCAATAATCTATGTTGATAATTCACAATATATGTATACAAAATGAAGTACCACATATCCTGTTTACAATCAGCCTTTAAGGTTGGATAATACTGTTTAGAATAGATGTGTTTTAACCTCTTGTGCCTTGGTGAAAATAATGCCAGTCATGCATGCTATTTTGTATTTAATTAACTCAGACCAAGCCTACAGCCACAGTCTTAAAGGGGCGGGCCAATGATAACAATGACTGAATAGTGTCTCACTCCTAACACTCTGCATCAGGATATGACATTTGGTTCATTATTATTGCCCTGGACTTGATTGTCTCACACTTAGTTATTAGGGACAATGTTATGAGAAGATTCCCCATAACCTGTGGTGGCAAATTGCATTACCCATGGTGCAATTCTTGATGTTTTTGCTCCTGTCTGCTGAAGGGCATTGGGCAAATGAAGCCAGCGTGAGATGAAAGAACATGCTGACAGATAAATTTGTCTGCTGGTTGATTCAACATGTGTATGGATTAAATGGCCGCCTGCCTACACCTGTGTGTACGCAGTCATAAAGGAGCCTCATCAGAATACGAGTGTCATTCAAACTTTGAATGGCACCAATGTGAACATAAAACTAGTCAGAGGTGAGGGCTTTTCACAGATTACTCAGAAAAACAGCAGGAATTCAATTATGGCGGTGCACGCATGTGTGAAGGGATTTGGAGGTGAGCTATTTTTGAGGCGTTTCAATAGTGGCCTTGGGTTTCAAAATTCAAAAGTGGTTTATTTCAAAATTGTTAAATGATATGAAAAAAAAGTGCCATACGGTTGCACCCTGACTCACTATTGTACACTGAGCAGCATACACCATGATTTGATGCCACAAATGCCCTGGGGCAAGGTGGGTCAAATGTCCTGCCCATGGATATAACAGCAGTATGGTTCGGGCAAGAATCAAACCGGCAACCTTCTGGATATTGGACACACTTTTTTCCGATAGTTCCAGAGCAAAAAAGAAGGTCGGTATCATGAGTAATTTTTCTTCCCTTGACGTTTGACTCATTTCTTGTTCAGGCAGGTGCGACTGGTTGGTGTCCTTTTACATGGTGAGCTGTGCATTGATTGGAGAAAAGGGGGGGGTTCAGCTTGTGTGTTGCTAATGGCCGACTGATGTGTCTAATCGGGGACTGGGTGACCTTTAGAGGAGAACCTTAGCTCCTCTCTCTCCACGGCACTCCACACACAAAACTGTCAGGCACCATTTATCCAGGATTTAATGTGTGATTACTAAGCCATATGGTATTTTGTTCTTGTGAAAATTGACAGGTATTATGGTGCAGCATTTATTTGAGGGGTAGAGTCCAAAGGCACAGCTTTTAACTAGAGCGTTTGAAAAGGCTGTAAGATACAGTGCAGTTTAGTTCAGGGGTAAATACTATCCATTGAACCTTGAATTTCACAAATTTACATGGCTGTTGTCTGGGTTCACAATAAAACATATTTGTATAATTTGTTTCTTTATTAACTCCTTTTGGCTGGAGTTGGTATTATTGTGTATTATTGTGTATTATTGTATTACTGTGTTATTTCAATCTCCAAATATAACAGATTTGAATCAGTTGAATAAAAAATGATGGCCTAATTCTGTTTAAGTCTAATTAGTTGTACCGTATTTTCTGCACTATAAGGTGCACTTAAAAGCCTTTAATTATCTCAAAAACCAACAGTGTGCCTTATAATCCGGAGCGCCTTATATATGGATTAATTCTGGTTGTGCTTACTGACCTCCAAGCGATTTTGTGTCACGCGGCGCTCAAGGCGTTCCATCAAAATTTTTTGGGACGACTTCGGTAAACTACAAAGCTCCGGGAGTCAGGAGCGTCGCGGAGTAATACATACCGGTACTATGCTTCACCGTAGTATTAGTAATGTATTATTATTAGTGTTTATATATGACCCCAAAATGGCACCTGTCAAGAGACACGCTTTCGACGTGTTATAACTGAATAAATTTAAGTTATTGTGAATACGCTAACGTTGGATTTAGCGGTATCAGAGTGTGTTTTTTTATGTGTTACAACTGAACAATGTTGAGAGTTATTGTGAAAGCGTTTAATAAAGTTTTAATGACTGACTTGTCTGATTGTTTTGTTTCGCTTAATGCGCCTTATGGTATGAAAAACGTTCTAAAATAAATCATTCATTGACAGTGCGCCTTATAATCCAGTGCGCCCTATAGTGTGGAAAATACGGTATGTACATTTTGATGATGGTATATTTTATTTATTTATATTTATCCATATATTTTCCATTGATAGGTTGTGTATGCATCGTAACAGTGCTCCAGTCTCCAGATATAGTGGTATGAAAAAAATCTAATTACAAATTGTCGAACAAAGTTGCAAAATCAATTTTAATCTTTTTTTATCAGTCTTTAAGAGATTATGACTGGAGCTGCAGTTTGCATGTCATCTGAAATTTATCTGCTAATGTTTCTGTGCTAATGTAATTCTGTGAGATCAGCCCCTAATTGTGTTTAAATGAAATCACCACCTCTCATTTTACTGTGATGGGGTCTCCCTTCACCAGCCTTCAGTCACTGATGAAACTGTGAAAGACTTACATCTTGACTCTTTCACTATTCAGAATCCAGTTTCTTTTACCATTTTGACAAAAGGGGGCACTGGTCTATTGAGTGTGCACATAGTGGATTTTCTAGTGCTCATCTGAATATCATAACATCAATCTCTATTGCTTTAATTAACTCAACTGTGAGTTACACACATTGTTATATGAATGTAGGGCTTTACAGTTTAACACTGAATATCAAGTTCATATGTATCAAAGTTAATCAAAGTATTTATGGTAGACCTTTCCCTTTAGAAATATGTATACCTTTGACCCTACACAGTTTGTATTATGTTGTAAACATGTGAGGAGACAACTGCTAAAATGAACTAAAACTCCAGTTGTTGATCCTTGTTTAGTTTATTTGAGGTCAGTCAAGGCCAACAGAAACAAATCTTTCTATAAACAAATTGAAAGATCAAATTATTACCATTACCATATTAGCTGGCATTCATCATTATTGTACAGTTGTTCCTCCTTGTACAACAAAAATGTATAACAGTGCTATAAACATTTTCTGATTTCTTTATTGCGTGTACAGATCCGGAAAGTTGCCTTAAAAACATCACTTTTCTTTGCCTTCTGTTTGGACTGTGATGTGTGTTCCCTGACCCGCAGCTGACTCCTGTCTTCTGCAAGCCTCATGTGTCAGACCAGGAACAAAGTTTGTCCCTTCTCTTTTTCCCAAAGCGGAGTGTGGCTCAGCATTCAGCACTTGATGTGGAAAGTCAGTCTTTTCGTATACTCTGTTCCAACTTTGAATCAAGCCTGACTCAGTTTGTTTTTTGAAATGGAAGGGGTCTTAGTGATCCATTTTAACTCCCACACAATCCCTCTGCTCTTTGTGCTTCTTTTACTGAGGGCCACAGATTTCTCTTACAAAGGCGCACATATGCAGATTTTCATAATCCAATGCCTGGCCTCTGTCCCTGCTTTCCTTGCCTGGATGGTCGTGTAATTGAGTTTTGGGGAAACAGCCTGGCACTTGGGCCTTGTGTGCAGGCTTCCCTCATTACAGAAGCCTAATTGGGATTAGCGCAGCATTTTGTTTTGGCATTATAACAATGCCTATGGTCACTGCCAATGTCTGCATTTTTCTCATCTGAAAATGTTAGAAAAGGAACATTTCTGCATTTGTACTGTATGTTGAGTTGAGCATGGGCGTACAAGCCATATGGGGCTTTGAAGCAGGCAGCGTGGTTGTCTTGTTCATACTGTGTACACTTAATGCCTGTATATTTGTGTAACAGAACAAAAACATGGTTTGCTTCAAAGTTTAGTCATGTCATCTCCACAGCTTCTATGGCCCAACACACTTCGTTCAGCTCTTTCCGTCTAACTTGAGCCTATGCAGCATCTTCACCATGCTTCCTTTTGAACAATCTTAACATGAGCTGCTCCTCTGATGTACTCACTCCTAATCCTATCCATCCTTTAACATTGTGAGTGTCTTCTAACAGCTTTGCATCCACCACATCATGGATCTTACCGTTGTCTTTATTATATTTACTGTATTATATTGCCTTATATTGGATATTCTTATGTTTTCCCTATGCCATTACCAACATACTACTAACAACCAGGTGCAGAGCTGGTGATGTTACCATAGATACCATAGATATCTGTGCAGATAATAAAAGTGTATCTGTCTGTGACCCCTTTAAAGGTCAAATCAAAACTATGGCTAAGAAATAAGTTCACAACACAAATGGATTCCTGTACCTACAGTATATTGATCCTCCTTCACATTGTACACTCCATTGCACTGTGACAGATCTGGCAGTAAATGCTACACATGGACACCCAGGCTGTCATATTAATGAGAGCCCTGTCTCTGAGGCACTCACAGCACTTGACCCAGGTGACTACTGTGCTCTTCAGATGAACAGATAATCAGTAGTTCACGGTATTTAATTGGCCTTATAACATGTGAATGTACCATGTCACAGGTTAAAATAATTTCTACTCAATTTGAAATGTATTTTGGAAAGAAAAAAGTGGTTCTGGGTGAGCAGTAACTGGACAGATTTCTACATTTACATAAAGTATATAAATGGCAGATTTAGAGATGATAGGACTAGATTTCTTTATTATTTTTTTTCTGAACTTATAGACATAACAGGTGGCGCTCGCTTTGGCAATTACTCAAACCAAAAGCTGTATAATTTAAAGTTTTGATATCTCTTTTAATGACGGGACGGATCCACATGACTGAGCTCGTCTGGCTGAGCGCACAGAAGGTGCCTGAGTATGGACAGATATTTGCACATACAAATTTGTTAACACCAAACGGCACAAACAAGCAAAGCACGGCGTTCTGTTTGATTTCCATCAACGAACACTTGTGAAAACAGCTGAGGATCACATGCTAATGCTATGTCAGGAGCTGAGGCCTTCTACAAGTTAGTATTTAGTCTCTGTGAACGTAAACTAGTATTCAAATAATCAGTAACAACTAACTGGTTTTCACATTGAAGTAATGCTTTTGTAAATCATCAGTTAACTGCAAGCTAAATTAAAGTGTTACCAATTAAACAATACAGAGCCTGGTTATAGCATTTTTACTCATGACAATATGGAATGTTATGGTGTTGTCAGCAGTAAACGTAATAGACACATTTTGCTGTGAATCTGGAGAATTGTTTGGATATTGGATACATATATATATATATATATATTGTACCTATTATTTTTTACTATTTTAAGGAGTTTTTAGTGATTCCTTGCCAGTGTATAGATTTTGAGACTGGGATAGAGCATTTACCACTGAACTAGGAGTTAATTTATTCTGAATTCCTAATTTGCTTTTCTCTTTTTACGTACTCATTTGACATTTGATCTGTGTGTGTGAACATTTGTTAAAACAGCTTAATACACCATGCTAATGTTGTGACAGAAGCTGAGGCCTATCTAGGAGGGCCACTTTGTCAATAAATGCCTGTCAATTAAAACTACCAGATATAGATTACAAATTGGATTTACAGATGATTACTGGAGGATGGTCCTGTTGCCCCAGAGTAACAATGTGAAGAGGCAAGAGATCAATGGTTGTTAGCTGCTGCATAATCCATTTTACTACAAAAATTGAATAAAGGTTTGGGTTCAGGCCAATAGAAAAGGTGAAAAGAAGCTGAAAGCTCACATTTTTACCTCAACATGAGACTCTATTCTTGCTCTCGCCGAGACAGCTTACCTTACTCAGATTGTGACCATGACTTGTCAGTGTGAACTAGAGGAGGGTTTTAAAAAGCTTAGTGATGGGAGACTGAAATAAAAAAGTTCAAACCTCTTTTATAGAGGAATCACAGCAGCCAGGGCATGCATCAAAGACTGCTCCAAATTGACTGTTTAATAACTCAAATATAACAGAGGCACATGTCGCTGGGCTTGTTTTTCAGCATGGTAATTTGTACATCACCTCAACTCAAAACCGAAAACTGGCAAGTGAACCCATAAGACTACTGGTTAGTATTTTTCAGTTTTCAGATATACCCTTTTAGTCTTTGTAAACAACATCACCAATTAGCATTAGCTGGCCAAAATATATAACAAAAATTGGCAGTAAACAAGATGGTTTTGGTAAATGGCAACCCACCAACTACACATTTGAACAGCCCCCTGGTTAGAAATCTTTGTACCCACAATATGTTTACAAGATAACTCAAAAAGTGATGGTTTTGATTAGTGTTCAGGCGCGGTCAATGTTCATTTGAAGCATGTTTTGACTCGAATCATCAAATGAACTAGAAGGTTCCCATTTAATGTCCATTTTTGGGCACTTTGCATATCTTAGATGCACCGATGAGAATGAATGAGGCCGATCCTGGAGCGTAATTTGTTATATTTTTTGAAAATGGCAGACTACACCATATTACACTGTAAAAAAACTTGTATCTCTACCATTGTTCCTATAAATTTAAACAGAATTCGGTCACACTTTATTTTACATAGCCCTTAACTGCATTGTATTTACCTCATTAAGTACAATGTAACAAACTGTAATAACATGTAACTACATTGTACATACAGACTGGTAAAGGTTGGGGTTGGGGTTAGGTACAATGTAGTTATTACAGTTTGTTACACTGTATTCAATGAGATAGGTACAACAAAACAACAAAAGTGTTACCCAGAGTTGTAATGTGAAAAAATATATGCAAGAATCTCAGTAATAACTATTCTTGTGTGGGCAATTTCTCTCCTGTAGCCGGCTTTATGACAACGCTGCATATTGATTTGCTGTTTGTCTTCCTCATTACAGATTGCTTTAGCCATTGCTTTTAACGCCACATGTGGATTGATTGTTTACTTTACATGCTGTACTCTAATGTCCCTGCAGTGGAAAAATATGTCAAAGCATCTCAAGGGTAGAACACACACATTCAGATTCAAAAAGCAAATATTTTTTACTTGACACAGTGAAACCCAGCCGCTAGCACCATGCCCAGAATCCACTTTGAAGTTTAAGCTCTTTGTTAATCAACTGAAGAGCTGTTTGCACAAAGGTGATACACTGAGCCGTTTAAAAATAGTGCACCCATTCACATCGATCTGAAGTATTGTGCAAAGTGTGAATTGATTGGTACATATTCGGTAATTTGAGGTCATTTTTGTGGTTCATGTTGTCATAGAAACAATTGTACAAAAACTTGCTTGAAATTGGAACCCGTGACTACACAGAGTCACTCCGGTTGGAAGGTCATTACTGTGGCATTTGTGAAGTACATGTTTTGAGTCATGGGGACCACACTTGTTTTGAACAGAGCAATTTTGAGTTTTGTAAGAGGTTATAACATTGGCCCCAAATACTTTTTAGCCTTGTGTCCCAGATTTCTTGATGCATGTTGCCATTATGTGAGTGTATATGTGTAAAGTCCATGGACAGGGTTTATGTGATATAACAATCCATGCATTCTGTTGACATTTCTCACAGTGTCCCCACTTTTGGGTTTTTGATTTTGCATGTACATCTGTCACTGTGTCATGCTAATCCAGTTCTCCATCTGTTGAATTATTATAAAACATGATGCATGTGTGATTACCACGGTTGATCTGATGTCCCTGTTTTGCTGATGTTCCAGGGTCAACATCGTAGTTGTTGGTCCTTAACCTTCACACTAAACTAGCACCTTAACCATGGCCCTGACCCTAACCTTAACCAGTTAAAACCAACAACTTTAATGTTGATCCTGGAAGAACAGCATGATGGTCCGGGAACATTAGCAACACGGGGAAATCAGATTACCATATACAAATGCATTATTAGGGCACGAGTTACTGTATGTCAAATGCCATTGTGAAATATATCAATTTGACTAGTAGTGACATGAATACATTTGTTTTATGGTGTTAGGTGTGGCATGGATATGAATAACGCGGATGCTAATATGATTCAACTCTAATGCATAGAAAAGAGGACTATACTCTCATGATTATATAATGGATATTTCTGCATAGCCCAGTACCTCATGTGTGTCCTAGGGGGACTCACAATCTTTGTGTAATAAAATAACCCTTCAACCAACCAATCAAGATAAAAATGGAAGCAATCTTGAAGAACCCAGGAGTATTATACAATGTCATTCAATATACATAGCATATATGAGACAAGGACATTCAAAGTTGATTACACATGTGACATAATGGAAGCCATAACATTTACACATAAAGGCTTGGCGCTCACTTTCATAGTCTTAGCACCCGATACAACACAATGCTCAAGTCCAAAGTTCTTTTACCTAAAGACATTTTGCAGATTGATTCTTTTTCAGATATACTGTCATTAAACATGGTGGTCTGCAAGGCTTTTTAGTCCAGATTTTGTAATTAAAACATTGCAATAGTTGTATTCAAATGTATGAGCTTTTTATGCTCATTCACACATACTCCTATACATGAAATTTAATTAGCCTTACGGTTAAGTATGCAGTTTAGATGACATCAGTCAAGCTTGGGATAAATGATGGTTAATGTACATTTATTGTAAGACATTGCCCTTATGTCTCCACAGATCACCTGGTTCAAATTGCAAATTGACAAAGTGCTTCATTAACATTAAGTGTTTTCTAATCATCTACAAACACATGAATTTTAGCCCTTCATTTAAACTGAGTACATTTATCCAACAGTGGATGTAAACACTAAATCATGGTGATAACACTAATTATATGGTACATTCTCTGTTTTAGTTCATTAAAGTTTTTTGGCACGGCAGCCATTACAAAATGATGACCATGAGAAA
The DNA here is from genome assembly GCA_036025475.1 of Philypnodon macrostomus. Taxonomy (NCBI): domain Eukaryota; kingdom Metazoa; phylum Chordata; class Actinopteri; order Gobiiformes; family Eleotridae; genus Philypnodon; species Philypnodon macrostomus. The sequence goes on along the minus strand of JAVQKC010023168.1, from coordinate 6,093 downwards.
CTTTGGGAGATTGATGTACTATGAATGCCTGTGTTCGTTTTCCCTGCCAGTGAACTACTCAAGAGCCCATTAGGTTTTCGTGAGCCTGCCAGCACAGTCTTGAAGCATTTGTTTTGACCTAGCAAATTAAAATGTCTGCTCTTATCAAGGCCCCCGGGGGCCCGCAGACAAAAAGAGGCAGACAGGATGACGTAGATGTAGATGGATTGAAGGGGAGAGATGTAGCGATCTGTCAGGTCACCAGAAATTTAAACCAAGGGGTGGCTTAGAGCTGAACAACAAAATCAGAGGACTATTGGTGTATAAAGGGGCATTGTTTTTGCAGTGGACCTGATTTAGTCCTAGTTTATACCTTTGCTATAGTCCTGGTTTATTTCTAGTTCAAACCTCATTCAGACCTGATTTGGCCAATTTTGATTCCTGGTTTATACCTAGTAGTTTAGCTATGGTTCATACTTTGTAATTCTGGGTAACATATATCTCTTGTTTAGTCCTAGTTCGGTCTTTTATGGTTTATTTCTCCATTAGCCCTGGTTTAACTCTGCCTCCCAACTGGTCCTGTTAACCCTGGTTTATAATAACATACCCCTGCATGTCACCAGTCCACCCAACTCCCCCCAGGTTAGGTTATACTTTATTGCATAAGTCACAACACACATCAACATACAATGACAGACATAGACAATAATAACAGTAATGTCTGATTATATATATTGTGCAGAGAGTATACAACTGTCAAGTGTCATTGTTGGTGAGAGTTATAAAGTGCTCCTGTGCCGTTTACATGAACAAATCTAATAGATTATCTAAGTTTGCATTTAGGAAGAACCTGAACCTGTGACCCGAGGGAAACCTCTCAAACTCTGCATATAACACATGTATTGGGTCATTTCAGATCTTTTGCCCCTCTCTGGCTAAAGACTTCTCATACAGAGAGACTAGTTTACTGTATGGCTGATGGTTTTCTTTTGACACTCCCACAATCTTTAATGCAGTTTTGACAAGGTTTGAGGTTGATTTTAACTGCACTGAAACACACTTTCTGAGATTGCCTGATAACAAGGTGATGGGCCTTACACCAATCACACCAGATTAAGCACACAGCTCAAGAAAACAAGAGTTCTCAAGCATATCGCTGTGTTTGTCCTCATGTTTGTCCTCGTGTACGCCTGAGGATGATCATACGAATCTGGAATGAAATGTCTGGGGTAAAAGAAACCTTTTTCTATGCAAATTCAATGTTTCACTAGACATACAATTATTAGATTTTTTTCCTGTGGCCACTTCTCAGTTGAAGGTACCACTTATAGACAGATTGTTTGTTTTGTAGCCTTTTTGCTTTTCAACAATTAGATTTTTTCCAGCTACATGGACTGTCAACATATTTAAAACATAAAGTAAAAATATTCAGCCCATTTTAGCGGCTGTAGGGATGCTTCCTCTGCATTCTTTTTGTGAAATTCATTTCTATGTATTGGATATACTTATTAGATATTATGAACAGTTGGAGATTATATTTATTAGATCGAGCCAGTGAGTGGGCTTAGCACAAAAAGAAATAATCTCACTATCTGCCAGCGAAATTCCCCAAATATTGGTTGAATTGGCCACAATGTTCTGCTTGTATTGTGGAAAGCTGCTGATTTGAATTAATAAGGAAAATACACATGCTATAACCTGACATTACTCAAGCCAAGGCTTATGTTCTCTTGTGAAAGTGTATGTAACTGTAGACTATGGCCATGACTTCCTGTTGCCCATTCTCTCCAAAGAAACTTTTCTCCCTCCATTTGTTGTTTTAAACGTGTGTGTGGGCTTGTGTGTGTATGTGTTTGTTTGTGTGCGACTGGGGCTGAAGCATGTTAGAGGCAGCAGCAGGGTCCTTAATGAGGATGTATGGCTCTCAGTGCAGGCTGCCATCCGGCGTCTCTGCAGCACAAATGCACATTATTTCACTTTTGCCTTTGTCCCCATTTAATGACCACCCTTGCATTCAGCCACTTCTTATTTCTGAATACCACCTCTATCCCTAACTCTATCACTGTGTAGCCTCTAGGGGTCTGAATAAAAGGTGCTTTATCACATACCAAAAGGTGAAAGCACTTTATTTATTCTTCAATTTAAATGTGTTTTACCTACAGCTAAGGGGTTTGTGGTCCTTAATGTTGGTTTATTGCATTATGTAATTTCACTCAATATTTTTGTGACTAGTATATTTTAAAGCATTCTTGTTTGGGTGCACATTGACATTGTGAGATAAGAATTCATTCCTTAGCATATGATTCTACTTTTAATGTATTTTTGATTATTATTACATTTACCAACCTTACCTACTTCATATATTTTATCTATCAGCATGAGCCTGTCTAACATGGACTACACCTCTAACTAGCCTCTCCCCGTGTGGTATTCTTCCTCCTGCCTCTCAACGCCCCTCTCTCACTTGCTCTTTTCTTTATACGTCTCGAAGGATCGATTTAACAAAATGCAAGAGCCACGCTATTATCCTACGGGGACGGCCATTTGACAGCTCCGGTTCCATGGTATAGCGTGAGCCAGCACAACACAATGGGGCAGGATAAAGGTAGATAGTCACTGACAGCTAACAAATAGGCCTAGGGGACTGAGCGGGGATAAGACAGCCAAGTTTTACACGCATTAAACAGCTGATTTCTCCAACGATAGTGAATGAAACGGGGAAGTGGCAGTGAATGAAGCTGATATGAGGCTGATAAGGGGCTGAGGATTTAAAGGGAAACATGAGAATCTTCAGACACAAGCAACTCAATCTGATCATGATGCCAAAAACAGGCCCCAAGGGGTCTATATTTGTAACACTGTCAGTAAAGAAGTAATATTAGTCCTATAGGCCTTTGGGTGTTGGCTTTCCTTCGAAAATATACTGTAAATGATTTCATAGTGTCAGTTCCTCCAGATCTTTAATGCAACCTGTACCAGTCTTGTACCCCAACATGGTTTAGTGACCAACTCACATATTGGTCAGCAGATAATGAAAAAAAAGAAATAAAAGCTTCTTGTAATGTAAAATGTTTAATTGGCCACAACCTTTATAATGTACTATAAGTTACAGTTATAATGTTCTTTGTGACTTTTCCAAAAGATTTAATGAAACATTAGCCATATTTGTGTTAGTTATGGTGAAACTGAGACTCCAAAGCATATATATATATTTTTAATGATTTGTCAATGGTGGGGATTGTACTGTATACAACCCGTGCTAATCATTAACAGGTAAATTGTATTGAATGAATGGGTTTGAATGAATTGGCAAATAATATATTGGATTGAAATGCACCTCGGAGCTTGAATAATGCATATCACAAAAGTGGATGGTCCTATGATCGAGATCCTTTTGACAAAGCACATCTTTTTATAGTTGCCTAAAAATACCACTCTGATCTTTATAAAGCCCTGCCAGAAGGAGATGGAGTGACATGAAATTGGTTAACTGCACCAACCGTTCAAGAGAAAATTAAACAAAAGTGCTGTTGGTAAGAGTTATTGTTAGTTTTTGGAATTCTCTGTCTGCATGTCCTTTTTGTGTTACAGTGGGTTCTCTCTTGGGTATTACTTCCCATTGTTCAAACATATAACGACTACAGCGAATGAATGTGGAAGTGAATGGTTGTCTATCTGTGTCTTTGCCTCTGCCACTAAATGCCTATTCGCCCCCTAAGGCCCATAGTTACATGGAATCAAAAGTCAAAAATATCTTGTTAATACAGTAGTTAGATTGTAAAGTTCCTGTTTGTTTCCCGTTAGCGATCAAGACCCTTTTAATCACATGTACTGATACCAGTTTTTATCAAATAGGTACTTATACAATTGCAGGGGCATGAAATATGTCTTGTACTGAAACCGGGTGGGATGATGAGAAACCTGTTGAATGCTAGCTCTAATTTGGATTTATCATGTAGTCATGGTTGAAGAGCCAGTGCCAGGTACCCATTGAGCAGAAATCAGGGACATCTGAGTCACACATTAACAGCCTCTTTCCACCTCTCATCTTCAGTTCATTGCTATTCTAAACTTCTACCAGTTTTAATACAGTGAAAAAGCAGATGTGTTTTTAAGTTATATTGAGAAAACACCAAAAATAACCCAAATATTCCCTTGAGATCAGTCTATAGAGAGTTTATTCTGCCTCTAAAATGCCTTTAAAGGGAAATGATTATTTCTCTAGAGATCAGATTTACCTCTGGGGAGCTTTGACTGCCAAATATAGTTTCAAAAACAGAGGGAGATTCCTTGTCAAGATCTCTTCACAATCTCCAGGCATTTCGTAGTTGACCGGGAGTGCAAGCCTCCCCAATTAGTAACAAAGGGCTCATACAGAGGCAGACATGGGGCTGGGGGCTTGTATTAAAGTGAACAGAATCGCCAAGGAGCAGAGAGCATGGTTTTATTAGCTGCTTGATACGGATGGAAGCAGACGATTCGTTGTGGGCATTATTCAAATGATGGTGTACATCTTGTTCACAGTCTAATTCCTCAAAACCCGGTCAGCTGGGAGAGACTTGTTTTCTCACATATCAAATTATTTATGCAATATCTAATGTGTTTTGCATAATGGTGCTAATTATATTTTATGCTTTTTAGTAGTATTAAAAAATTGGCCTCAAGCAACATTTTGCATGATCTTTATACAGTATGTTGGTTAGGATAAAAAAGCACCTTTTACAGAAGTACAATTTATGAGTCATTAATATACAGCCCTTATCCAAAATGGGAGGTATGAGCAAGTTCTGCCCTTCGACAATAGCCTTAACACAACTTTTCCAAGAAATAGAATAAATATTGAACCTGTACATTTCTGTAAACAATTGGGTCCACAACTTCACAATATAGGTAGGCTATATAGAAGCATCTTAAGGGAAAAGAGAAGAAGTAATGGTGGATTGGATACAGACAATAACATTGGGGTGGGGGGGTTACTCAGGTTGCGCATAGCAGCAATAAACCACTCAAAACTCTGTATGTTGACATTTAAGAGGTAAATTCTATTATGGACCTAATCTCAAACAATATGTATATAGAATGTATATTTGCAAACAACCTTATGTGGCTTATAGAGTGAAATAACCACCTTAAATCATATTAGGTTATATTCAAAATTTACTTTTTATTTTGCTGTGACCATAGTACTGCACTGTACTTCTCTATCTATGCTACTTACGGACACAATTTTGATCCAGATGTACCAACATAAAAATATAATCTTGTACACCCTTAGCTCCCATAGCTGCAGATCCTGAGCTGCTTAGTTCAGTTCACTCTCCCCCTGCTCTCCCTCTGACCTCAGGGCTAAACAACCACAAAGCCGGAGGGGAATACACTGTTTGCTTGTTGCACTAATTTACAATACACCCAATAGAAGAGAGTGAGGCATAGTGAAACGAAGCAAAGGAGCAGAAGGGATGAAGGCTGTGTAAGATATTGTTACAATACTTGGAGAATACAGAACCGGGAAGAAATTCAAGGGTTTTGCGAGTGATAAACAGATGTCCAGTTGAAGCTCGAGTTGCCTTGCATGTGTGGGAGGCCTCAATGAGAACTTAGAGGAACTGCTCCCATATTTGGTGAAACTTTGGTTCTGAACTGTAAATAAATAACCACATTTATAGAAGGCGTTGGAAGAAGTGGCCACTGAATACCTTTTGCTAGATTGTAGACTACATAGGAGAGGTTGTAGCTAGTGGGTGGAGTTTATCAGTAAGGATACTCCAACTGCCTTCTGAATGTATTATTCAATGGTGTTCTGGGCAGGAGAAGAAAGGCAGTGTTGATCTTTTCACAGTAGTGGTATTGTCAGGCGACTGTGTTATTCCCCGTCCTATAGTGCCATGCTCAGTGAAGATGTATAATGATGACCTTTTACTTCCAGAGCACAGATGTCCCAGGAAACAATCCATACATTAATATTAAAGATTTTCTGTCCCGTGGATAGAGTCAGTAAGCATGTAAGAGAGACCACAACTATCCAAGACCCAATCATGCATTACTGTTTATCTGTGTTTTAACATAGACCATTACCATACAGTACTTAGGTAGTTCTTCCAGCTGTTGTCTGGG
>JAVQKC010023159.1:0-14145 GCA_036025475.1 Philypnodon macrostomus | reverse complement strand
CAGACACACATATCGTTCTGACAGACACACATCGTTGTTCTGACAGACACACATATCGTTCTGACAGACACACATCGTTGTTCTGACAGACACACATATCGTTGTTCTGACAGACACACATATCGTTGTTCTGACAGACACACATATCGTTGTTCTGACAGACACACATATCGTTGTTCTGACAGACACACATCGTTGTTCTGACAGACACATATCGTTGTTCTGACAGACACACATCGTTGTTCTGACAGATACATATCACGCTTCCTCACATACACGTCTTCCTCGATGTTGTTCGCTGCGCTTCGTTTCGTGCATGCTTGTTGTTTTGGAAAAGTTTACATCTATGAAAGTTTGATCTCCTGCTTCTCGTGGCTGCACATGGTCATGGGTCAAACTATTGACTTTTCAGGCGAGGATAACACTGACTAAACGGTGTCAGGTTGCACTAGTGACTGGGGTGATTGACAGCTCATGGTTGTGCTGTGAGAGACAGCCGTGTGCAGCGTATCCGATCATTATCAGCGGGTCAAAATTCATCTGTTTTAACGGTGCGATTAACAGCGATAAAAAATGTATTGCGTCAAAGAGACTTGAGTTAACTCGACAATAAAAAGTGAAGTTGACAGCTCTAATAATAATGAGTTAAAAATCCATTTCTTTTAAATTTAATGTTAAAATAGAGTAATATTAATTATGTGCAAGTTAATGTACCGTGTATGAGGCATCAATCAATCCTTGGTTTAACTGATTTTTCTTTTGTGAATATTTTATGATTGATTGGTAATAATGCTCTGGTTCTTGTTTGTTGTGGAGGTCCAGATGAGGTTCCTGGTCGATCAGATGAAGAGGCCTGATTACATGGACGCTCTACAGAACTTCACCTCTCCACTAAACCCTGCTCACCAACTGGGAAACCTCAGGTACTTATCACACGATTTTTGTGAACGGACCAATCACAAGCTTTTTATGAGCCACAGCCGCAATTTGAATGCAATCAACAAGAGACATCTTTGTATAGAATAGGAAAGAGTTAGTTGTGGCTGGTCAGGTTATAGTATACCTGTATACCTGCTACTATTTTATATACTATCTTTTGCCAAAGATTTGTATCTTTTACTTTTACATGTGTTATTATTTTGTACACTGATTATTAATTTAATTCCAGTGTTTTGTGTGCAACTGAGCTACCGTGTCTAAGCTGTTTCCCTTGAGGATCAGAAGAAAGATCCAATCTAATTAAACTCAACTTAGTAATTGATTTAAATATTTCAATGCACAGGTTGGATGAATGCAGGATCATGTCATCAGCGAAGAGGCCTTTATGGTTGAACTGGGAGAATCCGGACATTATGTCAGAGATGCTCTTTCAGAACAATGAGATCATCTTCAAAAATGGAGACGGTAACTAAACAGAAAATTAATCAAACCATAACAAAGTATAGGAAAATGTTGTTTTATGGTGAACCGGGCAGAACGAGATACAGTCGCCCCATTTAGGTATTACGTAATGAAGCCTTTATTAAGTCATGTTTATCTCTCTTATTCCCATTAGTAATCACAGGTGTGTGGAGCTTAACCCAGCAACTGTGGGCTTTGTGGAGCGCACACCCTGGACAATGACCAGGGCTAACACAGAGACAGAAAGACAATCCCATATTCATTCACTATAGGGACCCTATAGATTCACTGTATGTGTGTGGTGTATGGTGGCACAGTACTGACTCAAGAGGTCAGCTGAGGTAAAGGTGACTATGTTGAAGCTCGGAGGACGCTGATGGAGAGTCTTATTTTAGCTCCCATTAAAAAAGAAACACTCGTGGTTCATAATCTCCAGGCTGTTTGCAGTTTGAACGCTCTGTTTTAGTCAATCAGGTGCAAAGGTATTGTTTCCCAATTAAGTGAAATAGCAGTGAGACATTCCTATTAGGTTTTATTACTAAGACAACAGGTGTAATAGTGTACTTTGTCTTCTTTGTTGCAGATTTGCGTCAGGACATGTTGACTCTACAGATCATTAAAATCATGGAGAACATTTGGCAGAATCAGGGTCTAGACTTACGGTAACATCTACTTACTTCAGCATTTTATTTTTGTCTTTTTTATAGTATGCACACTGTATCTCATGTTTTGTCAATAAGAAATCAGCCAATGCAAAATTAACAAGAAACATTGCCATTTTGTTGGATAAGCAGGGCTTGATATTAACTTCATAGCTCACTGGCCAATGTGGTTACTGTTCCCCAAAAGTTCACTAGCCACAGTTTAGTTATTTATGAGCTTTTATAATTGAATTACATTTATTTTAATCATAGGGATTTCTCAAATATTTAGAAATAAAAACTATACATTTATTTTTTTAAATCTAACTAGACACTTTTGGCTAGTGTTTATGTCACTCCTGCTAATGAGTATTTTGCAGTTCAATTCTGGTTTAGGTGATAGAAGGTTCAGGGGACAAAAAATCACAAAAAAACATTTAAAAATTAATCATGATTTATTGTGATTAATTACAGCCCAATGGTGTGATTAATCTAAAAATGAATGGATGTACAGCACTAGAAATGATAAACCTTGGTTAAGTCCTAGTTTAGTCTAATATGGTGCTGATTGCTGTTTGGTCCTTCTCATTTTGATTTGTGGGACATTAACCCTATCCTGTCTTCCCAGGATGCTCCCGTACGGCTGCCTGTCTTTGGGAGACTGTGTGGGACTCATTGAAGTAGTTCGTAACTCTCACACCATCATGCAGATCCAGTGTAAGGGCGGTCTGAAGGGGGCGCTGCAGTTCAACTCCAACACACTACACCAGTGGCTCAAGGACAAAAACAAGGGCGAAATGTGAGCACTTTTACAGCTTCTGCATCTTTAAAGAGAACTCTAGATCAGGCTGTTTGAGAGGGGAGACTGACGTTATAACGGGGGAAACCTCTTCTCTTATCTTTCAGTAATTCCTAAGATACGATTCTGAAATGTATGGTTTTTATAAATGTCTGAATATGTTTAAAGATTTTTACATGTGACAATCACCTAAAAAAACTAGGCTTCATACAATGCTTTTGCCAATTGGTACAGAACAACCGAGCCCTGAGCTAATCTCCTGAGTGCAGTGAAGATGTTATAATGTGTGTTTTGTTTCTGACATCATTTATCCTGGTTATCCTTTTGTGGGTGTTAGGTATGACATGGCGGTGGATCTCTTCACAAGGTCGTGTGCTGGCTACTGTGTAGCTACATTTATCCTGGGAATCGGAGACAGACACAACAGCAACATCATGGTCAAAGATGATGGACAGGTAACTACTTCACACATTTGTTTGACATAAATGCAGCCACAAGATAACACAAAATATATTCTTCAAACTAATTAAAACTAATAAATAATAACCCAATACGTAGACACATTAATGAGTCAGCGTTCTGATTCTGATAGATACTCCACTATCTTTTGTAGTTGTTTCACATAGATTTTGGTCACTTCTTGGATCATAAGAAGAAGAAGTTTGGATACAAACGAGAACGAGTGCCCTTCGTCCTGACCCAAGACTTCCTCATCGTCATCAGCAAAGGCTCCCAAGAGATCACCAAGACCAAAGAGTTTGAACGGTTTGTCTGTTTTGAATTATGTTTGATGTGTACCATTTTAAATGATGCTGTCCTACATACTCACATCTCATTGTATTTCGCCTGCAGTTTTCAGGAGATGTGTTATAAGGCGTACCTGGCGATCCGACAGCATGCGAACCTCTTCATTAACCTGTTCTCCATGATGCTGGGGTCAGGAATGCCCGAGCTGCAGTCGTTTGATGATATCGCCTACATCAGGAAGACTCTGGCTCTGGAGAAAACTGAGCAGGTTAAACCCATATTCACTTTATTAACAGTTGAGACTAAGTGTAGGGTTGTAACACTCTGGGATAATGTTTTGCTTAAAGGTGTAGTTCAGTTCACTAAAATAAAATCATGTTAAAAATGCTTTATCTGACCCTGTTCTATGATGTAAAGGAGATTATCTGATGTTATTATTTTACTTTAGTCCCTCCCCTGGCCTCTACAGCAACATCAGATCAGACTTTGTAGGTTACCACTTTGACCAATAGTAGTGGAGTTTTTCTTTAGCCCCTCCCCTGGCCTCTGCAGACTACAGACAACCTACTTTACATCATAGAACAGAACCAGATAGTAGTTTTTAAGCATTTTTTGTAATTTTTTTTGCCTTTAGGTTTTTCTTATTTTAGGAAACTTATAGACAAAAAACTGTAATACTTGTGGTCTGCCAACAGGAGGCGCTGGACTATTTTATGAAGCAGATGAACGATGCTCATCATGGAGGATGGACCACTAAAATGGACTGGATTTTCCACACCATCCGACAACATGCACTAAACTGAGCAAAACCGTCCCACTATCTCAATCAGCATCAGACCATCAACACTACCCCAGACAAAATGGAGGTATGAGATGGTGATATTCTGCACTAAATCAAACTGAGGAAACACTTCTAAATGTCCCAATGGCTACAGCACCCCTGGATTTGTGATTTTAAGTATTAGTTCATCAAGTGGTTATATGACGTTCTTATAGATAGAATCGATTGCCTCAAAATGGTGACGAAGTGGAGTGGCTAAATGTCGGTCGTCTATTGCCATGATTTTGAAATGGTTGAAGAGCAAGACTCAAATTGGATTGACAAGGAATTACATTTATGTTTATTTCAATTCAATTTCAATTAAATGTTATTTGTACAGCCCTGTATCACAACACAGTTCCCTCAGAGGGCTTCACAGAAAGAAATATAAACAATAAACAAGGTCATTGCAAACAATAACAAAGTTAATAGACAATAAACACACAAACAACAGGACTGTCCCAGGACATCCCCTGTCCTTAGACCCTCCATCGCGGCAAGGAACAACTCCAAAAAAGAGAAACCTTAGGGAGAACCACATGATAGAGGAATCCACTCCCAGGACGAACAGGCTGTAGATGTGTCCAGGACTGATGGAGGACAGTCTCCCCCAGGTAGTTGTGGCTGAGTAGCTTGTTAGTGTGACTGTGGAGGAAATTATTATTGAACTCCAGCCAAGCTTTTTATTTGTCCTAAGCCCGGATAAAACACAATATAATGGTAAATAAATAACTTTTTAGCAAATGATTAATTGGCGTTTTTGAGAATGTAATGTGTTCTTAAGCTATCAAAGAGCTTGCAGTTCATGGTGGATACAAACAGGCTCTGTACATACTTAGCTTAGAGGGATTTTGGAGAATGACTGGCACAGAGTAAATAAATTGTACTAATCCCAAAATGTTTACGTCAATTTTCTGGTCTCGATGTGACGGCATTGTGCAGCTGCTGCTAATGAGGCTGTCCATCATGGGATTACATGACGCCCGGAGAGTGGAGGAAATACAGGTGTTCTCAGGATGATGCTAAACAAACAATGTGAACGTGTGTCTCGGGCGTCGATGAGGAAGGCAGAAACAGATGGAGAAAGATTACGGACAAATACGCCCCGGGAGGCTGGGGGTAACGACTGGGAGGGAGGGGGCTCTCATATGGGCTGGTGTTTGTTAGCAGCTTTATGGAGATGCTAATGCTAATGGTGGTTATCTAGTTTCGAAAAGCCCTGTAGTGTTTAATGATCAAATAACATCATGTTTTCATTTAGTTGTAGTTTTCTGGTCTACCCCTATACAATATGGTTGGCTCGGGCCCTATATTTGAGTGTAAAGAAATCTAACTCTACCTATAGGCGACATTGTGGGGGAGGATTGGGAGGAGAAGGGGACGCAGGTGTGGGTGAAATGCCATCAGTGTGGATCGAGTGGGCGTGGGATATATCCAGAGACAGACAGGCACAGAATGGAGGAAGGCAGAGGAGATGGAGCCAAGACTGGGACTAGACTGAGAGAGGTCCAATGGACGGGGACATTGTGTTCACTGCATGGGCCTGAGCCAGACATGGAGAAACATGGAATAATTATACAGTAATTAATCTGTAGACTGGCCACTTTATTAGGTAGACTTATTTAGCTCAAATATCTGAAATCTCAAAAATGTAAGTGATTTTGAATTTAGTTGTTGGTGCCAGAAATGAATTAATCTACTGGGGTTTTCACTTACACAATTGTTATAAATGTAATATTGTAATATCCAGTGAGTGCCAGTCCTTCTCGAAGCCAGAGGTCTTTGACTGGTTTGAGAACACAGAACAACTCGTTACATCAAGGTCTGCAGATATCAAAACAAAACATGAAGCGGGGGGGGGGGACTAATAAAGTCAGTGAGTGTATTGTTAAATAGAAAAGCTGAATGGTTGCCTGAACATATAGCACTCAAATGTTGTATCTTAGTCAGTTAGTTAGTCTTATTCAGAGTTCAAAAATAATGTTCACCCATTCACATTACTGGATTAAGAGTAGAAAAAGTCCTGAATAACTGTTTGAGCATCAAATTATTTGTTACATTTTGTGATAATCTGGCAAAAAATAATAAGATAATAAACAGATTTTGATATTTTCTAAAGATAAACTAAAATTGAAAATATTTTTTTTTAATTGAGAAAGAAATAGTAAATGTGACTGAGTGTATCTGAGTGAATGCGACTGAGTGAATGTGACTGAGTGAGTGAATGCGACTGAGTGAATGCGACTGAGTGAATGCGACTGAGTGAATGCGACTGAGTGAATGTGACTTGAGTACTACGCCCATCTGGTCTTAATGGCCACTCCTAAAATAATTCTCCTTGTCCAGGTGCTAACCCTGCAATTATCATGCGTGATAATACCCTTAGCATGTCAAGTAATATCTTAGACTCCCCTGTACACCATCACCTTGAGTGGCTGTCAAATCCTCTTAACTCTTGAGCTCTCCGAGATACATCGAAGATTTGATTTGATTCATTTGACCTGTCTGACCCACGTGTTAAAAAATAATTACCGTTTTAATGCCAGACCGCTTCTGTCTTAGACCATTTCCACCGGATCACTGTGTATCTCAGAGGTTAAGTGGGGCCTTACAGATCTATACAATGATCCCCACATCAATTTTTGAAGCAGATAGAAAGTTATTAGTGGAAGTTGAATAGAAGTGCACAGAGGCCATTTGTGAGACACTGCCTTTTTCACCTGCGATATATATCATTTTTACAGAGGGTGAATGCACATGAGTGGCAGACTACAGTATGTGCAGACTGGAAATGTCTGGTTAGATTTTGTGGCTGGTTTTAAAGACGGTAAGCTCATTCCTTTCACAAATACAAAAGGCTAAAGGTGTTATGAGGTTGAAAACTATGGGGAATGTCATGTTTCCTTGTAATTCAGGAGATCAAATAGCACAGGAATCAATAAAACAAAAACGATAGACTTTATTAGGATTATACCCACACATGTCACATTTTTGAGCTAAGGCTTATCATTTTACAAAGCTGTTTTAATGTTAATTCATGACCTCTTGACCTAAGCCAATCAGCGTTAGTTTCACTGATATTACCAAAAATAACAAAAAGAAAAATCAACTATTGAAACTTGTTTTTAAAGGAGATTGAACGCTTCATTTCTGTGGCTATTGGTATCATGTCTAAGAACGAGAGATTCTACGTCTGCCTGTACAGCAATAGTGCAACATTTTAACAATAAATAGTATAAAGTTAATCTAACATGTAAGAATATGTCTTTCCCTTTCTCTCCAGTGTATACATTTACATTTATATATTTCAACATCACATCTCAAATCTCACATAAGGGTTTTATTATGATGTAATTCTACATAATATTCATTCAAAGGGGCTGAAGCGACAATGGGATAATTAGCGTGGTACAGGTAAAGACTGGACATGCATATAACATAATCAGGTTATTGTGAACTTTTAATGAGACTCTGATTCTTTGCCCTTAGTCCTTTTGTTTGGTTTGTTCCATATTGAGCAGCAGTGTTTTTTCACGCCTCTGAAGAGTCAAAAAACCATAGCAACAGGACGTTCAATTCACTCTAGATTTATATCGGAAGTCTCATATTTTATTTAGAAACATATTTTTGATCGAAAGGTGGATTTCTATAAATCTGATGCTTTAAAGGGGCCTGATTATTATTATTTTTTATTATATATCATCAATGGTACAAGGCTTTCTCGTCCAAAAACATCCCCATGTATTTTCGTATCATTCTTTCACACATTTGATGAATCATGTATGCTTAAGCAATGACATCTCTGGAGCTAAAAGGACTTGCTTGGGCTGAAGTTGTGAGGAGTGCATGGCCAGCAAGGGGGAGATAGGGCCTGTCAACCATTTTTCAGCAGAGAGATTAGGGAACAGCTATCCATATATGAAAGTAATTTTTAATATAGCTTATAAAATGAGAAATGTTCATTGGTATCCTGTAATAAATTATGATATAACAATATTGGTCACCTTGAAAACTGCCCCTTGCCCTTTTGATAGCCTGTGATACCCCCTCCTGTCTGCCTCTCCACATGAACAACAGCAGAAGTGGACCGTGGGCTCAGTGGGAGAGCTCTATACAGGCGCTCACTGGAAATGTCACCCATAACACTCCCTACAGGGGCCAATCACTGCACACCGCCCCCTGCAGAGAACGGGATGGCCATGCACAAGAAAAGCAAGGACCCAATCACAATCTCAAACTATTAGTGACCAGAGTATGCACAAAATCAGCACGTGATTAGATGAGATCAAATTAGATTGTGAGAGTTGAAATTGTAAAAAAATAAAAATAATAACTGTTGTTTGGGTTAAGAGTTTAGGCAATATTATGCAACTGACCAAAAGCATCACATAAACACACACATGTTGAGGGAGTGATGAGGATGTAGGGCAGGGGTGGGCAAACTGCGGCCCGGGGGCCACATGCGGCACTTTGAGCTTTTTAATCCGGCCCGCCAAGCATTTTCCCATATTTTGTGTTCACGTTGTTATAACCTGCAGTAACCAGTTCACTCCACATCAACAGTTTTTCTCACCGAGGTCCGGTCGAAGGCTGAATGTCTCATTTGTCAAAAAGTGGTTGCAGTTTACAAAGAATACAATATCAGACGGCCCACATTTTAAACCCCATGTGGCCTTTGATCTAAGGGATCAGGAATATTAGGGTTTGTTATAGAAATATGGCCAGATTGAGATGGTTTAGACATGTGCAGAGGATGGGGTTAGAGGTTAGAACTGCCAATCAAGAGGAGGCCTAGAGGAAGACCAAAACGGAGACATGAATAGGGTTAGATGGAGGCAGATGCTATGGCACATCCACACACAGAGTATATGAGTGTCTGTCAATGTACGTCTCTGTGTCAGCCCTGCAAAACCCGTCTTTTGTTCAGGGTATACACTGCCTAAGGCCCATAGTTGCAGTTACAGTTGTTTGTATGGATGGAGATTGTTTGTCATATTGTTTTGTTCTGTCAGGAATAGATTTATGCAAAATGCAGGAAATATTTGTTTATCAAAATATCTGAAGCCAGTTCCTCTCTGCTCACCCTCCAGAACAATGTAAATGTAGTGTTGGATTAGTCATTTCTCTCACCGTCATCCATCAGACAGGAGCCATTGGAGACAGAAGCGTTGTATGGAGCCGTTTTCGTTTGTGTGGGGCACTGAACCAGATCTGTATATGCTCAGATTGAAAAGCAATCGCTGGTAAACAGGTCTTTTCTCACGTCGCCTCATGTAGATACATAATCAGACATTATATCTCTCTAAATATTGGCTGGCTCGCTCACGCATCTCAGACATAATAGTATACAGAGGCAGTGGATTATGACATTTTAGAAATTCTGTTATTTTCTATTTGGGAACATTTTATTGATGATGTACTTGTTATGAAAATAAATCTATACAAAGGGGTAGAATTATGCCAATACAAAATGATAAGCTAACTCACGATAATGGACAAGGTAGGAAACAAAGCCTGATAAAATGGTCAAGGGAACACCCTTCAACCAGAGGGTCGCCGGTTCGAGTCCCCGTCCCAGCGCACACTGTCGTTGTGTCCCTGGGCATGACACTTAACCCACATTGCCCATGAATGAATGTGGTTGTGTGATTGGTTTGGTGGGGATCGCAGGCAGCCACGCTTCTGTCAGTGGGCCCCAGGGCAGCTGTGGCTACAAAATAAATAATGTAAGCACTTTGAGAAAGCCTTGGGCGTTGAAAAGTGCTATATAAATCCAATCCATTATTATTATTATCCTTTTACAAAAATAAAGAATCACATTATCCAGTTCTGACTTGTCACTGATACTAACATATACTTTCCAAATCAACAACAAACCATTTACTGTAGTCTTTATTTTGATACAATTCAACCTGATTGTTCTGATACATGCCACATAAAACCATTAGGATATACATCTACATTAGTTTATTCATTTCTGATTCCTGTTATTGTCTATACAAGCTAGTTTTGACCTGGTTCCATTTTAGACTTTAGCTTTAGTCCTGGTTCCATTTTAGACTTAATCCAATGAAACCACATGAACATCCAAACATTCTGTAAGTGTCCAATGTAAAATATATTTCTGACTAACTTCAGTGGGATGTTCTTTTCTATGTGATATGTCTTTATTTTGAAATTATTCAGCAAGATTCCAGCTAGTATCCCGTTATTATCCTGGTTTTCAAACGTTTCGTTGAGGTCATTGCTGCCAAAGTAGGGTCAACCAGTTATTGAATCAAAACGTTCACATACTTTTGTCTGTGGCATTAGTTTAATTAGACTGTGTTTGTCTATTGTTGTGACATAGATGAAGATCAGAGCACATTTTATGTCCAATTTATGCAGAAATCTGAGTAATCCCAAAGGGCTCACATGGTTTTTGTTGCAGCTGTAGACCAGTTTCCCAGTCGGTCGGTGCGGTGTCCCTGATTAGGCGGCCTGGCTCTCCTCCTGTACTTGTATGATGGAGTAGTCTCATATTGAAGTCGACAGGTGAAACTTTTGGCTCGGTCTCGAATGTGTTCAGTGCTTTGAGGCCTTAATGCATAAATAATATCTTCATGTAAGGTACAGAAATGCCACGTATTCTTTTATATCCACATCAAAATTCATTGGGGTCTGCAGGCCTGTGTGTGTGTGTGTGTGTGTGTGTGTGTGTACTGTATTGTGTTGCTGTTGTTGTGTAGTTGTTGTGTTGTCGGGACGCACACACCAAATCAATGGCTGTCTCACAGTTTTTATCCCGCCTCAGTTCCAAAGATGGATGTGGTGTTTATGAAGCTCAGTGGCTCAAGGACTCAAGATGGCACGAGTGGATCACAGGATGACACCGCTAGGAGACGAGGAAGTAGGAAAAGATGGATGAGGAGACGAGGAAAGGAAGGATGATGGAGAAGTGTGAGGTTGGGTGTCCTGATGGAGCCATACTACTGACATAGAAGTGATAGCCTTTTTGTTGAACCAAGAGACCTACCGAAGTAAAATTGGGGAGGAATTATTATTAGTGTTTCTCAATCAGTGGGCTGTAGCCTGGTGGCATTCATTGATTTAGTTTTTGTTTGGATTCTGTAAACTGGACCTCTGCATTGTGCCAGTTTAGACCTTATTTAGACCGGCTTTAAATATCTTTTTTCTGATTCAGTCCTTGTTTAGACATGGTTTAGTCCCGGTGAAAACCTGGCTATGTGTCTAATGGTTGACTCTATCTGCAGTATGCTGTAAAAGGCTCCTCATTCCCAATCAATCAATCAATCAATTAAAACGTGACATATTGAAGCCTAGATCAGTGTTTCTCAATGTGAATGTCAGTATGTTTTAATACTGATAATTATTATTAGTTTCTACTCTGTCAGACTACTGAACTCTCAATAATGCTCCCAATAATACTGCACTAAATCACTTTACGTAATATGTTTACTGCTGCCGCACCATTTGAATGTATGTATCATGCGCATCATGTATCATGTATGTGCAATACTATATCATGTGCAATACAAAACTCATCTGAAGTATTTTACCACCTGTGAAATACTTACACCTTATTTAATCCTACCTGCATCTTTGTATTTTTATTGTACTTTTTATTATATGTTTATTATATTGTTACTCGTCTTTTTTTGCACAGTTTTTTCACCATGTACTATTACTGCATGCTACTAGTACTTCATGAGTATCTTAGCGAGTCTAACGGTTCTTCCGATCCAAAGCATTTCATTGCATTAACCCTGTGTTGAATGTGCAAATGACAAATAAACTGAAACCTATTAGCTTAAGTTTTGTTCCAAGTGTTAGAAATCGCTAAAGACACTGAAAATGCTAAGGTCTGGTTAAATTATTATTATTATTATTATTATTATTATTATTATTATTATTATTATTATTATTATTATTATTATTATTATTATTATTGTGGTCACCTTACAACCTTGCAACCCGTCAGCATAAAAAGCAGCATAAATGATGGCAAGAGACAAATGTTCTAGACCTAACCATATTATTCTCTCAAAGACTATAGCTTTGAGTTTGAGCAAACAAAGGAATAAATGAGAAGCCAGTTTTATATTTTCGGTCTCACTAACAACCACAACAAACCACACTTTTATTAATGTATCTTTCAAATACAAACATACGTTCATTGATCTCTTCGTCTCATCTGTCCACGTCGTTATCGTCGTCATCATCCGGCACTAGTATAAATCTCATCTTACAAGGCTGCCACAGTAAGCAAGATGTCTTCAGACCCGTGCAGCTCAGACCAGATAGATGGATGTTTAGGGGAGGTACTAGACAGCGTTACAAGTGTTTAGAGTTACTGTACTCTTAAAATGAGCTGTTTCTTGGCAAGAGCGGGGCTTCGAAGAGCAGTAAAAGAAACAGGGTTTACTGTTGAGGCCTCCTGACAGTTTCAGCACCAATGAGAAAGGTATGGAGGGTTTGATTGCAGTTATTGGGGGATATTTATAATGATATAAAATAAAGGATTGACTGAAAAAAATTGATGATTAAGAGATGTGAAATATGTCAGTTAAGTACAACCAAAATGCCAAATCACTAGTACATTCCGATTTCGAGAACATATCGCAGCAACTATGGGCCTGAAGCGGGGTATTGACTTAAATTGACCAATTGATCAAGCATATCTTTATGCAACAGATGCAGAATCCACCAGCGATATCAAATTCACAGACTCTTTGCTGAAATGCATGCGTGCCACTACTTAGTCCTTAAATATTGTTGATTTGATTTGAAATGTTCAAGATTTAGACAATTCAATTTGGAGATTTGATGCTTTTGGTCATGTTGGCTACAGATGAAAAACACTACTGACTGATACTGACTTCATGTATAAAAATATATAACACTGAGTCAGAAAAAAACACATGTGTCTGACCAGCGTGTCTAAAAATGCCCTCTCTTCTCCACATAATATCTTTCATCATCAATTTAAATGTAATGCTGCTGAGCTCTTGTAATTCTCAACACAAAACGAGCGGTTGATCTGAGTGCATTAAATCCTCTGCAAATCGCCCCTGACGATAAAAGCACTTCAGCTTCACAGTGTCTATATTTACTCAGTAATTGATTGCCGGTATTAGGGTAAATTGCCCTGTACACTGTGTTCTTGGTGGAGTTGTGGTGATGTCTGGTTGGACTTGTCAGAAAGATGAAAACTGGGACAAATTGAGTTGGCCCGAGGTGAGACTTGAGGCCAGAGAGCTGCTGTGGCCTGTAACACTGTCAGCAACTGTCAGCTGCAGCAAGACGGTGGCTGGTACAACTCATTTAATACGGAATATGCTTTTGAATGTAATGGAGGTGTTTACAAGCAGGTTTTATCTATGGGTGCAAAAAAGGACCATGCCAGTATGGGATTTAGACTTTTCCCTAGAGAATACATGTGAGGTCTTTGAATGTATGTCTGGATAATGCATGTACAGCCGCCCCCTGTGCCTTTGGGTTGGCGTATATTGGCTAGGGTCCACTTTACGGAAGATTGGTGAACTTACAACTTCACCATGAGGGCAGTGTGTTGACGCGTGTGTGGATTCAAAGTGTTTAATAATCAATTATATACTCTAATGCTGCGTTCACACCGGACGCGACAAACGCGAAATTTTCGCGTCTGTCGCGTTCCATTTGTCGCTTGACATTTTGAAATCTGTCGCAGGAAACCTGCGAACTTTTCGCCGGTTTCG
>JAVQKC010023130.1:0-10451 GCA_036025475.1 Philypnodon macrostomus | reverse complement strand
AGTGCCTTGTCCACAGTGAACTCCTCAGTAAACCGAACATGGCAGAAGTTTTTCTTGCTTTTGCGGATGGCAGTGATGTCGCCACATGGACCAAAAACCTCCTCAATGATCTGCTCTGTAGCATTCTCTGGGAGACCGCCCACAAACACTGTCCTACATCCAGGAGGGCGCTCTCTGGTGGCTGGAGGGGGGAGATCTGAAAAAATAGACAATGAAACGTTACTTCATGGATTGAAAGATGCAAAGCATATAAAGAGTAAACTGTATACATATATTATGTAAAGCTAAAGAGCAACAGGGCCATTGCTTATTTGACCCAAAAGATAGAAGATTTCACACATTATCACTGTGTCCTGAACCATTGATGGAAATCAGTTTGCAACAAGGAAAAACTGCCTTTGATGTCCAGCCTTTTGTTCTAGGTCAAAAAGAATTATTTATAACATATATAAATATATATATGACATCAGTGGATCCTGTGGATGCTGAAATGCCAAATTTGCAGCCTTGTTTTGTAGCTATCATGAGTTACTTTGACATGCTTACAACAAAAAGTATGTTTGGAGTATAGGAGGTAGACATGATAGACATATTCCGTTGACATATTGGCGATACGAATAATAAGGACCTGTTCATTTCAGAGTTAAGAACAAAGAATCTTGATGTAAAACATACAGAAATAAATATCAGACCTTTAAAAACAGGATTTGTTCAAAAGCTTAACATAGAGTATTCTTCACCCCAATGCACAAATAATGTTTATTGAAAATGTTCTCTGATCGCTTTTGTTGACAAACCAGTCAGCAGTTCCCTCTCAGCATGTATATTGCTATTAGGGAACAGTGTCATGGTTCTGTCCAGTCCTTTCCCTGTCTTGCACTCAGCCACTCTAGGTTCATGTCCAGTGTCACCCATTCCAGTCCACCTCCTACCTACTACCTTGTTTTCCCGCCCTGCAATCTGTACACCTGAACCCACAGCTGAATCCCATTTCACTCTCATTTACCCAGTATATTAGCTCCCTGTTTCTGTTCAGGTCCGTATTTGTGTTCTTGTTTGAGCAGTGACTGGATTTATTCCTGGACTATACCCCACCAGCCAAGTTTGGACTTCAGCCCGTGGGTAATCTGATTGGTGCTTGTTATATTTGTCTGTTTCAAGTACTGTTGTTTTTCTACCCGTTCTTATAGTAGATGTTTGTTGCTTTTTGGTTAAATTAATAAAGACCTTAAAATGGATGTCTGTGTAGTGTGTTTCATTTGAGTCCTGAACCAGCTCTGTGATAAATATCATCAGGAGATTTATCTCATTCTCAGTGACAAAGCAAAAACACATGGATCAGTTCACATTCAGACAATTTTCCACATACAGCAGTTTAGCACCTTCTGCTAAAGATGCCTTTTAGCTTGACCCAAAACGACTAACTCAAATATTTGAATCGCTGAAAACTTTATCAGGTCAAAGTATTTTCTTATGGATTTTCATCCTCACATTTTTACAGAGCAATACTTGTAGCTGGAACATTCTCAATACCTTGACTGACTAGTGGCCACTCATTCATTATAGATCAAAATGTATATAATTTTTATGGTTTGCAAACCTTTACTATCAGACCTTCCGTGAAGTGCTCATTGCCGTTGTCGTGACAACGGGGATTTGATGTGTGACTTGTATATGTTTCCTCTTCCATGATGCATTTTATGACTGGATCGACTTTGTCCGTAAAATACGGTACACAGATTTGATTTGAATAATTCTTTATTTAAGGAAATACAATGAATTCTGCCTATATAAATCCCACACATTTCAAAAGCTATGACGTCTGACTTTAGACTAAGCGGAGAATGCAGCATGAAGTGTGGCAGTTATGAGAGGTGCTGGAGGTCTTCTGAGAACCTCGAGCTGTTATTGCTGTTTTTATAGTATATTCTTCATACTACCTCCAACATGTTGGAAACATGTACACTAAGCTGTTTGACTGATACTGCTAAACAATGTGATTCATGACAAAACACATTCATACTGCTGTCATCATAAACTGACTCGTATTAAGTGCATGTATGCATTTATAGAAAAGTGAAGAGACAACAAGACCACAAATATATATGGGTGATGGCTGTGACATTAGCAACTTACTGGGGTTGGGTGGGAACAGAGTGCAGCTATTGCAGTGGATGATCTCCTTGACAACAGGTATATCTTGTGACAGAGGAACCATCCCCAAACCAGGAATCATGGGATTCATTGGTGTGATTACAGTCATCATTCCCAGATTGGGATCACAGTCTGAAAACAGGAAAGAAAGATTAATAAGGTTATTGAGAAATATAAAAATCACTGTAGATATTGTAGCAAAACAGTGACGTAAACCAGTTAATATAAAATCTTGTAAACTACACAGCGATTGTATAGAGAATGAATAAAAATACATAGACATTTACACACGCACGCATGCACGCACGCACACACACACACGCACACACACGATCATGAATAAACCATTGCACAAACAATGTGTATATGTTAAGAGGTCCCCACAGTCAGTCACCTCACTCTGCAGTTTTAACACTGACACAGCTGAGTCTATTCATTTTCAACTCTGAAAATAACATTCACACTATGTATTCAAGAGCACATGTATACGTGTATGAAGCTTTTCCAAATGGATATCATGCTGTCGGCCATATACTGTATGCTTCACTGTTACCTGCAGTGAATAAGGAACAGACAATTATACAATAGGTGTATAATGAAATGTAGGATAAGCGCTCACCAAAAGAAAATTGGAGACGTAGGTCAAGTTTAATGACTTTTAACATCATTCAAACTGCAATAATCCTCTGACCAAAATACCAAGAATAGGCCTGAATTATACAAGACAAAAAATGATAGGGGAAAAATGCAATAACAATAAATAAGCGTTGATAAACCAACAGGATGAGATTAACATGTGATTCACTGTGTCCTTTCCCCTCTGATGACCTCACCTTCAGAGTAGGAAGAAAGTGATAACAAGGACCCAAGTTGTCTCACAGGTTAATGGCTTTGTGTACAATAGGCAATAGGATGTGGAAGATTTCTAGCGGATTTCACATTGGTTTACGAGCGTGGACACTGGAACTGGATAAGGCATTACTAAAGTACACGGTGCAGTTTTACAGGTTATATTTTTATTCCGTTTACTGCTTCACTGTTGGGATTAAAATGGAGACACATGTTTCTGTCCAACCCTAAACCAGGGACAGTGATTCAGTAACATGAGGACAAAACCAGGCTCTGCTCTTTGGTCTGAATGTGTACTGGTCTGTATGAAACGATACATTCATCTATGTCAAATAAGAGCTGTGGCAGATCAGTGCATACTAACACATTATTTATTTGATCTTGAGGATTCCAGCTCCAAAGCCACCATTTTCTTTCCCCAATAATGTAGTCATGTATATCTTCCTCTCTTACCTGTGGCATTATTCAAATATATGAATATGCAATACAGATCACAGCCTCATATCCAGTGTCCTCAACACCAATCTTCTCCCAGTTATCTTAATTGCGTTTGTGTGTTACAACATTGTTTACAGAGGTTTATCTCATGAACACTGGCTATCAGCAACATACATACACCATAAACATGTAGACAATGGTCAACAAAATGTATAACCTAAAAATGTAACAATATGACTGATGATGATGATGGTGATGACTGAAACTGCCTCTCTTCTCTGCTATGACTCTCTAAATGTAAAATAAATACATAAGAATAAGAATATCATTAAGGCTTGATCAAAGTAATTATATTTTGAACTGCCATCAATTATTAATTATTAAGTGCAGAATGCGTGAAAGATGGTTTGATTGTGTTAATCTTCTGGCTGCAGTTCTCTTCCAGTTCTTCTCTGGCTCACACTCCTCTGAAGTCCAGGGTCAATGGGAGGTGGGAGAAGCAGAGGGACCTAAGTGAGGCATGCTGGGTAATTTTCTCTAATGAGGCCAGAGCCACAGCACTGGAACCAAACCAGTGACTGGAATCCACCTTCTTACTTTCATTTCTGCCAAGAGTTTTATTTTCAAAAGCAATCTCCTTGACACGCTTTCACAAATTTAAGGTTCTTGTGTTTCCCATTACATCAAAATGAGTTTCTTTAATGCCCCTTTAAGCACAATATTCAACACTCACATACATCTATCCCCATAAGCAGACCCCTAGTAGTAACTGGAGTCCGCTCATCTGTTCTGAGGGGAGTTGAAACATGTCACTTAGATTCATTCTGATGACCCTGTAAATACCAGCTGTGGAAAAGTAAAGGCCTTTCTATTTGTCTGTGTGTGAAAGCAGCCTGGAGTTATTGGGGTATAGTGAGAGGTAAATGTCAGCTGAGAAAACGTATAAAAATGAAAATGCATGTAGCAGACATAGAAGAATGTATCAGTTTTGAGTTTTCCTTGTCTTTATTCCACAATAAGTATATTGGAAATCCTGTCCACATATGGAAATCGTGGAATATTAAAACTATACTTAAAACATTCTTACTGTCAATTACAGACGAGTCTAGAAGAAAATAAAGTTAACATTTAAAACAAAAATAAACTGTCTGTCAAACTGTCACGTGGGTTCGGCCCCACAGCAGCACTAATAATACATGTAAATAGGACATAATGCAAACTAGTATGCATGGTGTTGTGTAATAACAACACAATAACAATCACTGTTCCTCCTCTCAATCTACTCAAAATGGCTGCAATAGACTGACTTACTGACTGGCATCTATTTTAGTCGCACACCAGCACTTCGTCCCCTTAGAGTTATAAGGTTCGATCTCCAACTCAATTTCACCAAAAATGTCAGATATAACCATATAATTCTTAGGGGACTTATTCAAAGTGTAGATATATTAGCTTTGACTTCAACTATTGATGAATGTATGTATACAAGACAAATGCTGTTATTAGAACTAGACTTCTAGTCTTCTAGTTGCACCTTGAGTTTCAGGCACTCGTCTCGAAGTCCATAGCATGTTGATGTATATGAAATGAATTGCTTTATCCGGGAGGAGCATCACACACAGTAAAAGAAAAGTCAGTTCGGCTGCAAAGTGAATGCTCTGCACACTGTGGTCTGTTTATCGAGCTGTCTGTCTGGACAGACAGCTGAATAAAGACACACATTCCAGGCTCACACTAGATGAAACTCTGGTGAAATCTGAGGTTTAACGAAAGCACTTTGGTTCAGACAACTATCTTAAACCACCAAAAGTAAGACCAATCGCTCAGATCTACCCATTAAAGGACAAAGAGGTGACAGTGAATTCTCTGCTTTTGTTTAGAGCTGAAACAAAACACAGACACAGATAACATTCAGTCGATATCTAATCCACCTGGATTACTTCAAAGGCACAATGTGCTCTGGTGATAAGTGGAGGATGACACAATAAGGCCCCAGCTACACTGGATGTGTCTAGTGCTGCTGCACGTCTGCTAGCGTCTCCTCTGCTAGCGTCTCCTCTGCTAGCGTCTTCTCTGCTAGCGTCTCCTCTGCTCCTGCCTCTGCTAGCGTCTCTGCTAGCGTCACCGGCAGCGTGAGCGGGAATGGAGCCTCGCTGCTGCTGGCTTCTCATCTGTATTTCTCTATGTAATCCAAAAAATATGTGATAAATCCACTTATAATAGCTATTTGCTGACTATATTTGGTTAAAAATGAAGGGGTCTATTTTCCAGAGGTAAGCGGTTTGCCGCTCGCCCGACGTGCCGCTCGCCCGACGTGCCGCTCGAGACATACACCTCTAACAGCCGTTAACATGGGCGTCTATGTGCACGAAAGAAAATGGAGGCAGTGACGGGTACGTGACGCCCAGAAAACACAAAAAACACGTCCAAGACTGATGTCATGTGTGTGCCTGTTCTTGATATTAAGCCTCTTTTTCTACAGATTTAATACAGAGAAAAAGGACATTAAATAAAATGTATTTCATTTGCATAATTCTCATTAAGTGAATTAAATATGCATTAGTACAGGTCATCATGTATTGCATGTATTCACTTGGGAATATGATTTTTTAATTTGTATTATATAATTAAATAATACATTTATAGTGACTTGAATATTATGTTCTGATGAGTACTTTTTTGTACAGTCATTTGTAAAGATACCAGCTGCCAGACCCAAGTTTAAAGCTACACTATTCTTGAGCCGATTAATGGTATGGTCAAACACAGAAGCAGCCATTATATTATGTAAAATATGGTGGCTGAATCAGAATAATTTTTGTAAACTTCTAAAATATGCCACTATTTACAAATAACATACATAACATTAGTGAATTATTACATTTGACCATATCTGAAATATAATGTGTGTTGGAACACTGTTTGCAAAAATCTCTTTGAAGAATACACAGTGTGTGATAAAGTACCTGGCACCAGTGGCTGTCCGGTTATGCCCAGTGGAGGCATCCCCAGGTTGTTCATGGCCCAGTCCATGGTCATGTTGGGAATCACTTCAGCTGAAGGACAGAATTGAAAGAGAAGTCTTTAAGGAAAGAAATCAAACACAAAGTAATTGAATGATAAGTACACATTTGTTTGTATATAAATGTAATGTGTGTTTTATAAAATCCTTGAGGTAAAGTCATACATCTATGCTATAGGGACACTAAAAGTAAGACTATGTTTGAGACTGTGGTATTCTTTGTGATAAGAAACAGCTAAAAAATATATATATATATATATATATGGCCACAAAATAAAAAATCTGTTTTTCATGCAGGTAAAAAAACCCTTTCCTCACAAAGGGGAATGCAGGTTTGTCTGTGCGTGTTTTGAAGCATAGTGGAAATCTCCAGGTCCTCACTATCTGAACATGTTAAATCAACAGGGATAGTCAATTCCCAAAAGCAGCATGAACATGGTGGAATGCACCTGTCAAGATCATTGTATGTTTTTTCTCCATTATGGGCGTGCTCAAAGAGGTGCACGCATAGACAATTAATGATTGAGTAACTCTGTGCTTCTCTGATCTGTACATTAAGATGATACTGCTTTTAATGGAACATGTTGAACCGTTTACACTTTTACACAGTTATAATAAAGTGATGGCTGCAGGGGAATTTGTGAAGTGTTCTGTGTCGATGACCAAGATATTAGTGAGGCAATGGCAGCTCAAGGTGTCAGCCAATATTACAATATGTAAACTGCAGTGGGATAAAGGACTCAATTACCCTAGAGCCTCATCAGATCAATTACACTGTTGTTCCACATGGTTAATAAATCTATTTCAACAAATGACAAACACTATAATATGGATCTGGAGAACATCATACGTGCCTTTGCCTTTCAATTAAACCAAGCAGAATAGAAGGATTTGGGATCTGTTCAACTGAAAATTGATGCAAGACTGAAAGAACATCATCTACTGGCAATTTATCAAAAATAATAATGTGCTGAAGAGACAGCGAATGATGTTAATGATAAACATGTTTAGAGAAGTAACTGGACATCTGCACTGACAGCACTAGATTTGTCCAGTTACAGAGAACTGTTTAATAGTCTTGTGTCACACCTGGAGGAAATGCAGAGAAACCATTAAAAAACTGCAGGACAGGTGTCCTTTGATCTGTCCCTTATTTTTTTGAACATGCACAAAGAGCCACTGGAGCAGGATTTATTTGCAGTTTAGTAATTTTGGTATACACAATGAGGCAGTTGAGCACTCTTGCCAGACAGCAAAAAGGTCCTGGGTTTGATTCCTGGACCAAGTGGTCAGAGCCTTTCTGTGTGTCTGTGCCAGGAAATCCAAGGGGGGCCAGGAAATCCCAGGGGGGCCAGGAAATCCCAGTAAAGTCATTCTTAATCTCAGTGGGTTACTGGTTAAGTAAAGGTGAAATACAATAAACATAGAATTATGACTGGTTTGAAGCTACAATGAAAATAACCTTAATAATTCAATGTGTTATCATATAAATAATACACTGTCATGAAAATATCCACATACAAAGGGTGAATCATGGAAACAGCTGTGTGTAAAAGGCCATCAGTATCAGTGGGAGAGGGAAAGTGTAGCCGAGTGAAAAATTGATGTCTGTGTCTGTGTCTAAGGGGTTTGGATTGAGGTTTGGTTGAGATCATTAGGACTGACAGGAATCAATCTGACACAATCCCCACAGAGCGTCCAGTAAAAAAAAAAAATCCTGCCATTCGCTAGTTCAGTTCAGAAAATACATAGTCTAAAAGCACACATTGTCTGGTAGGATTATTATCATTATTATTATTATTATTATTTTTTATTTTTATTTTTATTTTTATTTTTATTTTTATTTTTATTTTTATTTATTTATTTTTTATTTTATTTTTTTTTTTTTTATTTATTTTTTTTAATAAAAGAAGAATGTTGAACAGTTTCTCTTTGGGACCAAATGTGTCTGAAGTGCTTCATCACACATCTCTTAGGACACAACAGCATTAGATGATAACTTTTGATCACACTTACAATTATATGAACTAAAGACATAACTGTCAATGTCATGTAACAAAAACTAGAAAGTGACAATAATTCCATCACGACGGTAAAAGGAGCAACTTTGGTGTGTGGCAAGATATTGTAAGATTAAATACTTGAAGTTTATAACAAAATAAAACTGTGGTTTGGGTAAATTGGTATAGCTACATTAAGCATCATGTTGCCATGCATACAGTTAGAAAGAGGTCTTAAAAATAAACTTTACAGCTGTTTGTCAGAGCTGAGTGGTTGGGATTTTCTGAAAACTGGAGGACACAATGTTGTTGTTTTTTTTAACATTTCGCCCCATTATGGATTTTTTTGTGTAATTTGAGAAATCTCAGGGGACCTGGCCAGTGTACTGCACAGACTACAGACCATAAACAATAATCAGCAGTGCCTTCACCCACAGTTCACTCATCCACGACAGTATCCCTCCAATAGACTGTCCTCTGGGGGGAGTAGTACTGTGAAAGATTTCAGTGGTCTGTTTCTTGTGACGTATGAACAGATCTATGGAAACAGTAATGTTTTATTCCTCCTGAATGTAAACAAAACAATCATGAAATTTTGAGTGAGTATATTTGGCGAAATGTATGAGTATATAGTATTTCATCGTGTAATATATTTTTTGTGGATTGTTTTATTGTGTGAACCAGAGTTCTGGAGTTGGTTCAGACTGAAGACAGTTCACAACATAGTGAACCATAGTGAGTACTTAGGAAGTGGACAAAGGCCACCTCTTAAACAGGTCTCAGTCTGCTTATTTGGTCCGGACCAGGGTTTTCATTAAGGGGTTGACCTGCACTAAAGGTCTGGACGAACAGGAGAAAGAAACACTTGTTCATTTAAAGCAGACCAAACAAGGAAGGTATGAATGCACTGATAGATGAAGTTAATGAAGAGCTTAAAAACCTTACTGACTGAATCCTGGGCTGTGTACGGGGGTTGCAAGCATCAGAGATGATCTTTTGACATCCATGTAATTTGAGAGCTTTCAAGCCATAAAGACACACTTTATGACTGCTTAAGTGTTTCTGTTCTGTGAAATTTGCCATTTTTCAATGTCAAAAATATTTAATGCAAAATAAAAAGAGTACTATTTTGTTCTATTTGCATGGAGTTTTACTAGTCAAAATGTTGTTGCTAAAAAGCTAAGCTTGGAGTTCTCCCAATGCCTCCTGCACTGTTATCATGTCGCCCTGATCCTCACTACTGCAGTCACTGACAATATCTTATCTGCAGAGTACAATCAAAAGAGGATAATCTTATCAGCTTTAGCCAAACATTAGGGAAGTCTCTGTGAGGAAATGTTAAGAGTTCAGTGAACTTGACAAGGCTTTATCCAACCACGCTTATTCTTCCTGTATGCTGTTATAGTGAACGCTGTGACAAGAGCTGGATGCACTTTAGAACAGATTCCTTATACCTTAAAGATCACGATGACAAACCTATAGAAGATACGTTCATTATTGATGGTTGAGGATGTGCCTAGGCCAGGGGTCGGCAACCCGCGGCTCTAGAGCCGCATGCGGCTCTTTAGCGCTGCCTAGTGGCTCCCTGGCGCTTTTCAAAAATGTTTGAAAATGGAAATAGATGGGGAAGGGAAATATATTTTTTGTTTTAATATGGTTTCTGTAGGAGCACAAACATGACACAAACGTTCTTAACATTTTCCAACGCCGTAAAAATGTGTATAATAAATATTAAATTTCAACACTTCTGTCAACAAAGATTTGCGTCATAGCCTGCATCAGCAGGGCGGGATGCCAGGCAGGTGGCTGTTGTAAACAAACCGGCGTGTGTGAGAGGCCATTAACCCCAAAGGTAAAAAGAGAAAAATAACTGAGGAGAACAGAGGATTCAACGTTTCTTGGACCGAATCATTTGCATTCATTGCCAATGCAGAAAGATTGCCTGAAATGCATGCTGCGTTTTATTGCACTCTGTTTGTTGCCCAGAT
>JAVQKC010023125.1:0-16206 GCA_036025475.1 Philypnodon macrostomus | reverse complement strand
CATGGTAAGAAAAAGTGTGCAAAAAAGAGATAAGTAACAATATAATAAACATATAATAAAAAAGTACAATAAAAATACAAAGGTGCAATACGAAATTCATCTGAAGTATTTTACCACCTGTGAAATACTCTACTTACACCTTATTTAATCCTACCTGCACCTTTGTATTTTTATTGTACTTTTTTATTATATGTTTATTATATTGTTACTTATCTCTTTTTTGCACACTTTTTCTTACCATGTACTATTATTGCATGTTATTAGCCAGTCTAACGGTTCTTCTGATCCTAAGCATTTCATTGCATTTGTGACCTTGCATATGACAAATAAACTTGAAACTTGAACTTGGGCTCGGTACATTCAGGAACAAACTAAAACTAAGCCAGCTCTAAAACAGGACCAATTCAGGACAAAACCACACAATAAATTCAAATTATGAAGTTAAACACAGCAGAAGTGTGTCATTAAAAAACAGGGGAGTCTCGGCCCTTTTGTCAGTGCAATTTTTCTATATTTTTTATATGGCCCGTTGTAACAAAAGTTTGGGCTAGGGCTGCATGAAATGAGAAAAACATTAATTATTCAATAATCATGTTGAAATTGTCTTTATTTTTTTCTAGGGAAAATTGCCAAAAAATAAAACTTAAGAAACGGTCTAAAACAAGGCCAAAGTAGAACAAAATGAACTAAATCATGACTCAAATTTGACTGTTAAATATATATATTTTGTCACAACACGTTTCTATTCAAGGCTATAATAGGAAAAAAAATATCTTAAGACTGTAAATCTGATTAAAGACCATGGCATAATTGCGATAGATTGAACGATTGAGTGACTTTGTGATACGATTGTGTTTGCTAATATTGCAATATCGATCATTTTGCCATATATTGTGCAACTCTACTCTTTGGACACCCTTGGTCTAAGACCTAGTGATGTCCCTGGTCTCACCGTTGATAAGGAAGAAGAAAGCTCCTGTTTCATTGGCTACAGCGCGGGCCACAAGGGTCTTCCCTGTACCCGCTGGGCCATACAACAGGATACCCCTGGGAGGCTGCAGAGGGCAATGACACATATTAGGAAGAGAAGAATCTGGTTCATAACAGCAGACTTTGTGTCACAAATCTCACAACACCTTGACTCCTATGGCCTTAAAAAGTCCAGGATGCCTCAAAGGAAGCTCCACCATCTCCTTGATCTGTGCAAGCTGTTTCCTACACCCTCCAATGTCATCATAGCCAACGTCATTTAGTGTTTCTTCTTCATCCTTAAACACATTATTGCTCTGTAAGTGTACTAGCTTTTGGGCTACAAATTTAGTATCCCCTCTACTTGCACCTCTGAATATGGTTAGTTCTAAAAGAATTTGAAAATGTGCTCTTTGTAATTTACAGACCTCTCTTTTGATTGGCTCACCCTCACAGTAAATGACAGTGTCCGGGGCAACGATACAATGTGGGCTGGGGTCTGTCTCCACCACTTTGAACTCCACAGCACGCATGCTCCCTCTCACCAGGAAGATGTCACCTGTAGAGGAACAATCACTATTGGAATCGCAAAAAGAACCCAAACCAGATTGTGAGTTATATATTTATTATTTAAGTGTAGTGCCTTTGTGTACAGGCCGATACGACTCCAGAAAGTACGGCTTGAGGAAGACCTCATATATATTTCCTGTCAGACCCTCAATGGTGTCATCAATAGGTAGAACGTGGATCCTTTTCCCATATTTGATGTCTGGACAGGCACTGATACTAGGACACACACACCATCAGCTATTAGAAATACATTATACCCTACACTCATTGGCCACTTTATTAGGTAGACCCATTTACTTGCTTGTGAGATCATCAGATTATCACATTGCATCAAGCCAATTAATTTAGTCCTGCACATATGTATGACAAAACATGTGTAAATCTCAAACCAAGCATCAGAATGAAGGTGACTTGTGGATGTTGGTGTCATAGTGATCCGTTTAATATATCAGAATTGTATGATCTATTGGAATTTTCACATAAGACTATGTCTAAGGTTTTCAGAGAATCACATAACCACTCTTCAGAAGACAATACCTGAACATTCAAGATGGGGAAACATGAAGCAGGTGGACTACAACAGCAGAAGACCACACCAGGCGTCACTTAGGCACACCATCTACCTAATGAAGTGGTCCAATTTAGCATATAATTGCTTCACAAATAGGCTCTCTACCTGATGACATCACCCAGGCGGACCCGCAGGTTGCTCCGGGTGACGCGGTTGATGCGGATTCGGTCGTCTCTGCAGGTGTCATCCGTGAGCACTATACACACGGTCTGACGTCTCTTCCTGCCCTTCAGCACCACAGTGTCACCACGAAAGAACTGCAGCTCTTCTGTCTTGTTCTATTGACAAAAACACAAACACAAATGTCACAAGAATAGTAGATACTAACTCCAACCACAAGGGGCCAGTAAAAGAACAAATTATGGATACTTTACTGATGTGAGATATAGGGTTTTTAGTTTTTAGAGTAGGTCACCCACTCACTGGAAGGTTGGCAGTTCAATGCCCATTCCAACCAGTTAATTCTGCTGTTGTGTCCATGGGCATGCCTCCATGAATGAATGTGTATGTTTGTTGTGATGTTGGTGTGTATGGTGGTTGGCCCAGCTCTTTTGCCTCATATAGTTATTGCAATATTCAAAATGTTTTCCTATATTATGCAGCCCTGTATTGCCATGGTTCTTAAACTGGGGCCCGGGGTCCTGCAGGTTGGGGGTCCGCAAATTTTGGGTGAGATGATCTTACAGTTTGTTTTGTGTTATTGTATACGTTTTATATAAGAGTATAAGACTATAAGCATTCATGAAGACACTATTCCCTCATTTTGTTCAGTTCTATTTTGGTGTCAGAAAAGGGGGTCCTTAAAATGGCAATTCTTCTGTGAAGGGTCCCTGGCCGTAGTATAAGAACCCCAGGTGTATTGCATCTTCAGTATTTCAGGATATCACACACCGGTGAAAGGCTGATGATGCTGCTGTCTTCATTGAGAGCCTCGTCCACAATGAGCCTGTTGGGCCGGTGCTTTTGCTTCAGGATCGCAGTGGAGTAGTCTTCTCCCTTTGAGCTTTGAACACACAAAACATCCTGTGAGTGAGAGGCAGCCCCTGCATTTGTGAAGCTCTCATTTCTTCATGTGACACTGAGCTGTATTTAGACTCTATTTGCCTCTGCTCATAGCAACCTCAGAGCACAATATATTTTCGAACAAGTTAACACCCGAATGGCTTGAATTCAAATTATAAACACTATCTTGAAGGGGCCCTATTATGCTGTGCAATATTTTTCATTTCACTCATGGATGTTTGAGTAGTCATTTGCTGAGGCACCAACCTTCTCAGGAGCTGAAAACATTAGGCTTCACCTTTCTTTGTAAATAGGTGAAAAAAAACAACCTTTTCATTGTTTGTCTTGGGTGTTGTAGTGAAGTGGGTGTGGCCAGAAAGGGGAAAGAGGGCCTTAAAGAGACATGCACCTAACCTGGGCTTTTTCAGCAGAGAGAAAACATTTAAGTATTGAATCCCCTTAAATATTTTGTGTACATTTCTGCATGCAGACAGTTGTTTTACTCACTCTGGTCCTCCCGTTCCTGGCATGATGTATCGTTTCGTATGTGTCTTCGGACTTTCTTGTTTTTTTCTTGATTTTTGATTGCCTGTTCTGTAGCTGATGTCACAGACGTGCTATGGCTGTTCCCTGGACGTAGACGAGGTTTTAGACTTGCTCTTTCCCTTCACTGTGCTCCACCATGTTAGAGCCTGTTTATCAGCAGAGGTATAAATAATACCGACTGCCTCAGACGCATAGATGCTTTTTTTAAACTCACTCGCTCGTGTTGTGTTTCTGTGGTTAAAGAGACATTTACTGAATAGTTGAAGCATATTTCTTCATTTTGATTGCAATATATATGTAAAAATTTTGTATTGGGTAACATTTTTGGTTTTAAAAGAAAAGAAGCCCCTATAGTCTTTTCAATATTTGTGTTCAAACACTCTCTCTCATATCCACAGCACTTACCCTGGAAAGCCTGCTGCAACAGTTATAGCCTGATGCCCCTCCTCCAGCCAATACACCTAATCTATGCCTAAGTGCTGAATGAGATATTAAAAGTAGAAATGTGATTTATAGACCATTTTTAGGCAGATCTTTCCCTTTGCTAAAGAACATTATGGTCAGAGCTAGATGTCCTCCATGTAAATGACTACAATACAATATTCTGGATTATATCATTTATTACTAAATCTTTAATAGCCAGGGGTTTAGGCATATCCTTGTAAGAATCAATAGGCAATGAAACAATAATGAATTATGAATAAATAATAATACAAAAAATGACAGTAAATTAATGTGGAAAACAGTGAAAAGTGAACAACCAGGCTTTACAAAAGTTTTTTTTTTTTTTTTTACAAGTTATCACAAATAACCAAAGGAAAAAAACATGAGATTGTGGATTGAATCACGTTGAAATCTAGTTACTATGGTTGTTAATGTTTGATGCTGGTAAAGTTAATGTATAAGACCGATTGACTCTTGCTTTACCCTGCAATGTGTTTTTAATGATGGTCTTTATTGTTGTGTAAAAGATGATTTGTCAATTTTGCTGAATTTATTAATAAAAAAAAAACATTTCCATGAATCTAAAATAAATTTGAATTAATATTGCTTTGCAGCTTGTGGAAGGAAAACACAATTTAGAGTGAAAATATGGAACAACTGACCTCCAGAACAGTAAACACACCTGATTATATCCACAAACAAAGAATGTAAAAAAAGTGCTTCAATTTCAATGAAAACCTAGTCTCCATCACTGCTTTGGGATTGGCCTTTCCAGTCCAGTGAAGATGAGTAAATTTATACATGCATATATTTATAGAATTAATTGAGCTATTTTGCATTTTTAGAGGTCGTCGTCCTCAAAGTGTGTTTTCTGCAGAGCTTTTACATGATGTTCATAGATCTTGAGAGCAGGACCCAGTTTGATTGAGAGGCCAGTCAAAACATCATTGCGCTGCATGAGGAGTAGAGCTTTCCCATCAATTTCCTAAACAAAACACAGCATTGTGGGTATTGTAGTTAAATGTTTACTACATTAGGCCGTGTGTGCTGCCACCTGGTGGATGTACAGGGGAGTTGCTCTTACCTGGATTTTGAAGGCACTGGCCTGCTCTGGAAAACCTGCTGCTGTGAAGTAACTGACCACATCAGACACAGTCCAGTCTATGGGGCTCGGCAACCTGATAATGCACATGGTTTAAATATAGTGGGCTGCAGTGAATAATCTGAATAATCCCTTTATTTTACAGCACGTTATAATGTGGTAATAAACAGAAAATAATATAGTCATTATGGTTCATTTAACAAGTAATAACCCTTGTATTTCATTTAGCATCAAGAATACATAGAATTACAAAAAAATACTTGGAAATGAACCATAACTACTGTATTATTTCCTGTTTATTACCTCACTATTACAATATTATTAGGCGCTGTAAAATAAATTGTGACTCTGCTCAAATCGAATGAGATCCATGTGCACAGTGAGTGGCTGACTACAATGTTACACAGTATTTGTATGAACGTTTTAGTGCGTATCGACCTGGACTGGAGACTAGACTCACAGCAACTTGGGGCCTCAGTAAGATTAACTACTAGTCAAATTTTACAGTGTGACACCATAGCAAACTCAAAAACCCAGCAACTGTATCTGATCAAGATGAACAGTGATTATAAATGTAGTTTGATTCATTTTTCCAAGCTTTGCACAATTTGTAAATGATGTGTTTGCAACCAGACTCGACTGCATATATGTCTCTAGATTGGAATATTTGCTATTTGCTTTTCATTATATGTCCCTGAATAGATATCACATTCTTTACATCGCCCCTGTGTCCAGTCCATTCAGGCTAATGACTGCTGCAACTAACAACCAGACTGTAACAATCTTATTCTGCATTCTAGTTAATTTGATATTTTTTGGGATGTGTAATCGTTGATGCAATTGTTTTTGTGTTTACTTTGTTATGCATATGACCATATAACCAGAAGCAGGACTAAACTAGGGACTGATCCATGACTACTTAACATGAACTAACCCAGGAGCAAAACTGGGATTACACCTTGAACAAAACCCAAGTGAAATCCATGACTAAATCAGGCCTAAAACCACAACTAAACCAAAGCCTTAACCAGGTCTGAACCCTGATTAAACTGCACTTTAAACCCGAATGAGTGCACCTTTACTAATGTTTACTATTGTACCGGTTAACATACTCTTAACACTATAAGTTCAGTTGTCATATTTAGCAGTCTCATAATCAAAAATTATTACTGAGAATTATATCTTTTTTGGCCACATATATGTTGGTAGTTTTTCCTGTTGCCTCTATATTATAACCACACAGAAAAGTGAAAAGCGATCTTTTTACATAATGAATGCGTTCTTTTAGTTGGATTATATAGAGTCACATATTGGGCCAATTTGTGACTCTTTGTGGTGACGGCCGGTGGTGTGGACCAATCACAGAGCAGATATTCACATAAAAGCCCCACCCCTTTAATAAAAAAAACATATTGTACCAAGTTATGATTGCTTATGAT
Source organism: Philypnodon macrostomus (assembly GCA_036025475.1). Lineage (NCBI taxonomy): Eukaryota > Metazoa > Chordata > Actinopteri > Gobiiformes > Eleotridae > Philypnodon > Philypnodon macrostomus. The sequence goes on along the minus strand of JAVQKC010023125.1, from coordinate 9,563 downwards.
TGGTTAATAAATGTAGACAGTTTTTAAAAATGTATAGTAAAAAAAATATTTGACAAAACTAAACTACACAAGGAATCACTACTTTACAGTCACAAGATAAAGACCTGAATTCTCATTGGTCCAGTACTACTCACCCTCCACTGAGCGGTTCATCTGACACACCTGAGTCCACAGGTGAGGCGGTGGGTGTGAGCAGACAGGAAGACTCGTCTATCTCCATGTCTCCAATGCTCTGATCTAGGACGGCGGCGGGACTAGTTCCTAACGCACAGAGGGTTCTGCTCTGGGAATCTGGGCAGGACTTTCCTTAAAAAAATGTTACTGTTATTATATTGTCTGGGCATCAAAAGAGGAGGACACAGAAAATCAGATCTTTAAAGGTGGAGTCGATGATGCTTTATCTGACCCTGTTGAGCCTATGATGTAAAGTAGGCAATCTATCATAATGATTATTTTACTTTAGTCCCTCCTCTGGACTCTACAGTAACATGAAATCAGAGTTTGTGGGATACCACTTTCACCAATAGTAGTCAAGTCCCTCCCCCTGGCCTCTACAGACTACAGACGGCCTACTTTACATCATAATCGTACAGTGATAATTTCCATAAAAAGCTTTTGATACTTTTCATATTATCGTATTTTATGGCATTTTTATATGACTATTTGAGCTTTTCAGACAATACAATAAATATTTAGTTGATCCCTTGTATGTTCAACACAAAGATAATCAAACTGCAGATCTTTGAGTAAATGAAAAGTATTTGTGTCTTAACATATATGGTCCATATATTGCATAGATGTCAGCCATATTTGTGTCTTAATATGGTCCATATATTGCATAGATGTCGGCCACATCAGTGTTCCGTAATCAGACCAGATACAATTCAAATGCGCTGGTCCCTGAGCCCAAATCATATTCAACTTGAATATTTATATATGGTCATACCTTTAGTCCAGTGCTGCTTTGATGCTGTCTGGAATTCAGCATCTTCAAGGCTTTTATCAATGGGCTGTTGTTCAGTTGTCATGGCTACAGGGGGTATTCCTGCATCCTCTTCATAACTTAGGGGGATCTCCTCCTCATCCCCACTTTCTGTTTGCATAGGATCATTCTCTAGTGAGGAGTGCACCTAATGAACAAAGTATATGCATAATCATTCAGTGTCGTTAGTGCTGTTTTAAGCCTTATTTCACTCATATCACATCAGGATTTCACTTACAAACAATAGAGTGAACACTAGCCGGTGTAATAGCGTGGTTAAAAGGGTACGGATGATCAAATGTCAAATAATATACCATCTCATGCGGGCGGTGATTGGAACTTTTGATTGTAAAGGCCACAGAGCTTTTAAAACTACCTATAACACACGCGCGACACAAGGGCTGCTCCATAAAGAGGAGGGAGCAGTGCGCGCGACCACAAGTCATACAAAGGATTTAATGAGGCACGAGCGGCAGTGAGCGAGAGAGAGACAGCACGCGCCTCAAACGCGTTACTTTCTGACGTGAATTTACAATAAAAGTGCACTGTTACTTTTATGTTCTCGTATACACTGAGGCGCCAAACGAAACCCAGACAGCTCTGGATCGTGCCGTTTCTCGCTTGTGCGTGAACAGCCTGTGTGAGTGCACGAGAGCCGCTCCTGTAAACACGCACCTTTTTCGGCTACACATGAGCACTGCAAAAACATACACAAAATAAAGCCACATTTTCGTAAAGCTTCATTTTTTTGTCAGTGCAGCACTACAGACACATCGAATGACAAAGTTAAAGCGGCCCACCTTGCCCCCGTCGCCCGGCTCCTCTGGCGCTGCACCCGGTCGAAGGAGAGTGATGTTTCCGCAGCGCGTCCTGCGCAGCCGGCCCCACGCCACCTCTCTCTCCATGACCACTTTGACATTGCCTCGAGTGAGTTTCTCCCCACAGAGGCGCTCCTGGCTGCTGAGGTATCCTAGAATGTCTTTGAGTCGAAGTGGGTTCGTGTGGCCTGTGCTGTCCTCAGGCAGACTGCGGACAGAGGCCACGAGTCTATCACCGTGAGCGGAGTTGGTGGCGCGAACTTTAGGCTTGAGAGACGGAGTCTGTCTTAGTGGAGGGAGGGTGAGAGTTTTATTGTTCAGACTAGTGACACCACGGGACTCGTCTGTGAGCGGAGTGTTGCCGCTGTGGGCGCTCGCTGTGTGTCCTACACGGGACGGCAGGCTGCACCCCTCCAGCTGCTGTCCGGAGCTGTCGTTAGTGGATGATGCACTTGTTTTCTGTTGTTCTGGAGGGGCGGCTCTGTCGCATCCGCCGCTGAGCGGGCAGTCAGGCCGGGGCTTGGGTTCGCTCGGGCCGACTGATGCTTCCTCCGGGTCCATAAAGCTGAGCGCGCTGTCGCTGCTGTTGTTCAGATGCTCCTGTTTGCTGCTCTCACCGCTAGACACGGCCAACTCACTCTTTTTTCTGCTTTTCCTCAAGACTTTAGCCGCGTTGCGATACGAAATGGACCCTTTGTAGCTAACTTTAAGCACAGTCTGCGACTGGATCAGTTTCTCGAGTTCAGTCCTGGTTCGGTCCGGGTCTGACCCATGTCGTCTTCGGACCATTCGACAAATCCTCTCTAAATCCGGACGGGCTTTTCTCGAGCGGAGTGAGTCTATTGTCTCCAAGATCCAGTCCTGGTACTTGTTGGGTTCAGACATTATGGTGACGTCGGATGGGTTTATGTGACGCGGGGAAAATCGGGGAAGCTTGGTGCGATCCCGGCTGAGAATGAGGACGGAAGCCTACGCCTGGTTCAACCAGACTCAAACGTGCGCTTAAGGTGGTCCGAAGATGGCGCCTCCATAGACGCAAATGTATTTAAGGTGGAAATGATTAGTTACTGTAAACGAACAAGTGTGTGTGCGTGTTTCTATCATCATGATATCATATAGTCGCTTGTAGTTATTCGTTCTGCAGTATTTAGCCTATTTTGTTTGACATTGTTTATTATCGCCTTATATCTTAGTGCTCACAGATCAGCCCTAGAGTGACCACAGGAACAGAGTCCAGACAGACACAGACGTTGACAGAAGTTAAACTTTATTTGAATGACACTCATGTTGCAAAATCTTACACTTGTTTTGTTTTCAAGTCACTACAGTTGTGACCTCTGACACTTCCTGTTGCAGTGTGTGTTGTGTTGGAGAAGGGTAGGTTACTGTGGGGTCTCAATTCCCTAAAAAGTGCCTCAGTATTTTGTGCCTGCATTCAGAGGAAGTTCAGTCACTGCAAAAACATTTGTAGAGACACAGAAGTACATTACAGAATAATCCCAAACACCGTGCCATGATGAAAGTCAATGTGATCTGTTCAACAACAAAATAGAACTGTTGTGAAAAATCTGGAACAAAAATAGAATAAATGATGATTGTCCAGTCTGACTGTTTAGTTGCTTGAGCGGTTCTGTTTTATGTGCGTATGGCCCTGATAAATGTACTGTAAGAAATGCCAATGTTTACCATCCTCCAAACAAATGGCTGAAAGAAACAAAAACATGATAGTCTCAAGCTAAATTGTGTTGATATTACAGTTCAGTTTCAGTTTGATCCCACAAAAATGTTACAAACACACTATTATTACACAATATACATGTGTCATTTACCCATTTAATATAAACAGTGATGGACTGGGGCATTCAATACTGTAAAAAACAAATCAATGTCTTTTTCTGTGGCATCTGGAATGAAGGCATTTCACATTAAACCAATTGAATGCTGATTGCTGAGTGTTTGAGTCGAGCAAAGGAGCCATTTAAGCAAAACAAATAAGATACTTCACTCCAGCCACATCAGCTTCTCTACGTTACCGGTCAGACCAGCGCATCTTTCGGACATGGAGTTAAAAGACTGACTGAACCTGAACAGTCTGTGGTGGTCTGTCAAACAAACATGAGCAGAGAAACGTTGAGGACAGTAAATACCTCTGCATTCAAACTGGTGCTTTCAATTCTTCTTTGTTGACCTTTGACATAATGATGTGATCAGACCTGAGATACCATAGTGTGGACCTTTACAACTCAACCCTAACCCTAACACCATGTAGCCACTATTCTCACAACATCAGAGAACTGTAGTAATGCATAAAGCCTATGCTAGGATGACACTGTGAGCACAGATGATATGGTCAACATATCTTTAGTCCACCACAGTACTTGATTATGTATGAAAATGATCATCTCAACTAAATACGACAGTCGAGTAAAGATGTATGACTAAACATTTTGAAAGTCTAGCTGCTGCTCAGAGAAAGGGAGCATCCAGCGGAAAAGGCTTTTCTCAGGTGGAATCCTTAACTTGGATGTAATATCCAGTATAATGCAGACAGGAAGAAGAAGGAAGATCGCAAAATGTGTGTTGCAGGTGTGTGGAGGTATCTCTAAACAAGAGAGGTTCCTAAGATTCACAAATCTAATCTCGTCTTCATTATAAAGGGATCCATAAATAAACGCAAATAAAAACAAAACAACTGAAGCTAAACAGAAAAGGCAACACTGCTGGTTATCAGTCTCCTCTCTATGACCAGTGTTCTGTTTGAAGCTGGTGCCTGTGTGTGGACCGGAGCGTGTGCTCTCTCCACAAGTCTTCCACCTGACCAGCCTACCTTTGACCATTCCCTTTTCAACCCTCATTCATTTCAAATTAGAACTCTGAAAACTCCTTGGCACATTTCTCAGTGAAGGAGACGCGGATCTCCTCCTCTTCATAGTCATCAAAGTTGCTGGTATCGCCCGGACCTTTGAACTTAGGAACAAACGGTGCTTCAACCTAAACAACAATGAAATCCACCATTAAAGAGTGAGCTAATACAGAAAACATATGTCCAGCGTTCATAGACGCACCTTTTTCTGATAGATGGCGATCCAGTCAGTAGTAGCAAACCACTTGTGTCCTTTAATGTCATTAACCCCATTTTTCAGATTTCCATAGCGTTTTGTGAGATCCACCTGTTTACACAAAAATGTTTAGTTTATAACTTGGCATTACCCACACAAAGAACAGAGAACACTGAAGCTGTTCCACAAAGTCAGTCATAGGTTTTACCTGTAGCAGGTTCCTCAGTAGATCCTTTAGGTCTGAGCTAAAGTGAGACGGGAATCGCACCTGAAGGAGAAAATAAGGGAAAAAAACAACCCACATATAATATAATAATCTCATTTTGAATCCACATTAAGATCTGGCCTAATCAGACTTACCTTCCCTGATACAATCTTCTCATAGATCTGAATAGGCTGGTCAGCAAAGAAAGGTGGATAACCAGCTGCCATTTCATAAACAAGTACCCCAAGTGCCCACCAGTCCACGGCCTTGTTATACCCCTGAGAAGAGAAGGAACATAAAGGCATTGTCCACCTGTCTCTCATTGTTAGAATATTAATAAAGCTTTAACTGACCTTGCTGAGAATAATCTCTGGGGCCAAGTATTCTGGAGTGCCACAGAGTGTCCATGTTCGGCCCTTTACACGTTTGGCAAAACCGAAATCTGTGACCTATGTTACCGAGGCAGGAAAAATGTGGGTGTACATGAAAATAAATAAAGCTGTTATGAAGCTGTAGCAGGAGCCGTAGTGATTTTAAACCTTTAGTGACCACTGGAGGGCAGCATTGTCCTTGCTACAAGGAGTTTAATGTCACAGTAGAATAAGAAGCTAGAGCTACAATGTGTGACGTAGTCAATGCAGTATTTGTTTACACACTTAAACACTTAAGCATTAGGATAACCAGTTTTATGGTAATGCAGGGGCACCTAATGTTATATTATGGTGTATTTAGTTTCTCATGTGAACTTATCATGTGACCGATTTCCAATCAGTTTGCACACTACAGCTGCTCAAATGCTCAAAAACATTCGGTCAGAAGTTTACCTGTATGTAGCCCTGTTGATCAATGAGCAGGTTTTCAGGTTTGAGGTCTCTGTAAATCAGGTCCAAAGCGTGCAAATATTCAAAAGTCAAGACGATCTGAGCGGCGTAGAACCGAGCATGGGGCTCACTGCACAGTCAAGTAAAAAGAAAGTTTGGCATCACAAACGCAGTATAAGTAATTGTCAAAACATGAGGTGAAAAACTAACCTAAATCTGCCAATTCTTCGTAAATGGGAGAACATCTCTCCACCCGGTACGTACTCCATCACCATGTAAAGGTTAGTGTTGTCCTGGAAACACAGGCCTGTTAGTAATATGTAGTGTGGTGCTAAAATAACACACCTTCATTTGAACATCAGTCCACTGTCTACAAACAAGCTACTTTGGGTTGTTGTTTCCTTGTCACGTGGGCATGTTTTTCTGTTAATAGGTTTATTTGAAGTTGCCAGGATATTCAATCCCAGGGCATTCAAGGTGCAGCTTCTAAACAGCTTAACCTAAATAAGGTCTTAATTGGAATATGGCCCCTTTGGCAAAGTGCAAACAACTGAGGTGCAGCTTGTATGAAACACTACTAACCCAAATTCAGACTCAAACAGCAGTGATACACATTATTATTATAATAATGACCTCATGTAAAACTGTGTTACATGATAAAATTGAGCAAAATAAATATTAACAATGTTTTTGTTTTTTTTTACCCCAGATGTAACTGTGCTCATTGGGTCAGTGTAGTGGATCTGTAGCGGATCTGGAGTTCAGTCTAGCACATTCACATGAATTAAGCATCATTCTGCTAAGGTAAGGACAGTCTAATAAAAAAGTCTGTCTGTTGGATTACTATAAGGTTGTGGTAGTGTTTTGACTTCTTATCTTTTATTTAAACATGTATATATCTAGGGCTCAAACCCACAAACACAAACTTGAGGTCTTTTTCCAGTATTTACCAAAGATTTGATCTAAAACGGTCATTGTCAAGGTGTAGTTTCGCCAATGGTCACCTACAGCACCAACCTTTAACCACAGACAGTCATTTTAGATTCACTGGACTTAGAGCTGTATGCATTTTGTCAAGATGTACTATTTATGCCTGTATTGTAAAGCTGCTTACTCACTCTACCGGTCTTAACTTAGATGTTCTGGGGACATTTCAAACAGGTTATAATAGAGTATAGACCAGGATGTACTATTTATCTACAGTGAGACCTCTTTTGTCAACTTGAAACCTAAAGTTACTTGAAACATAAAAGAAACTGAACAACATCTAGATTTCAGGTGGTCCAACTATGACTATTTTTTTTTATTTGCCTTGATCAGCATTCTGGTTTCATGGACCCTACTGCAAGCTTTGGTGATCAGCACCTTGGTTTGAGCACCGTGGAATTTGTTATGTGACTTTGTACTGTGTGATGTATGATTAAAAACATATTTGGACCAAAATACACACACAACAATTTAAACATACCTTAAATGAGTACTCTAACCGGACCAAAAAAGGAAAGCTGACCGCCTGTAGGATCCTCTTCTCATTCAGTGTGTGCTCTATCTGTTTGAGCTTCACCACCTGAAACAGAGTGAAGGACTCAGGATGTCACCGGGCCATTATAAAATGCAACAAAAGACAATCATTCAAAACTTGACAAATTGTGTAGACCAAAAGATTGCTTGATAATGACATTATTCATTTATGTTCTTCTTGATTTCCAATATCAACAGCTTTAAGGCTTATACAAAGGCCCATGTAAACCAATATGTAGGGGTGGGCGATATGGTAAATATATAAAATTTCCCAATTTTATTATTAAATCACTATTTCAATTTTTAATAACAATTTTGGTTGACTTTGTATTTTTTGTCAAATGGTACTGCTCTGAATGTCTTCATAAAACCCCTTTAACTATACATTCAGTGTCATACATCCAATCCAATGTTCATTAATAATAATATATTTCTTTGACTCAAAGACACTTCACAATTTCATGCAGTCTTCGCTCACATTTGGTGGTGGTAAGCTAGTGGTGTAGCCACAGCTGACCTGGGGCAGTCTAGCAGAAGCGTGGCCACCACCAAACACCAATCAACCACATTGATTCATATGCAATGTCGGTTAAGGGTCTTTATTACAATAAAAACTGGCATTGTTACAGTAAAAATGATGGTGAAGAGCAGAGCGCTCTTCCCAGATTAGCAGATCATCATCACTTCAGATCATGTTTCGATCTTGTATTGCTATATATCGTCCACCCGGTACCATGCTTGTCTTCACATAAGAATCAATTATGAGCACTCATTCACTCCCATGAACCCAGCTGACCTTCTGCTTGTTGAGGATCTTCATGGCGTAATGTTGTCCCGTTTCACGATGCCTCACCAACATTACTCGACCAAATGAGCCCGTGCCCAGGGTTTTCAACCTCTCAAACTGCTCCAGGCTAGCAGTGTTCTGCACGGCCAAAAGGACAAGGAGATTTAGAGGAACTGGGTTAAAAAGGACTAGACCTGAATAATGATCGGTTAGGTTGATTAGGACAGCTTGTGTTTAGACAGTTTTTCTAACCCTAACACTAACACTAACCCTAACACTAACACTAGCCCTAACCCTAACACTAGCCCTAACCCTAACACTAACACTAACCTTAACACTAACCTTAACACTAACCTTAACACTAACCCTAACACTAACCCTAACACTAACCCTAATCCTAACACTAGCCCTAACCCTAACCCTAAAAGATGTTTCTGTTGCCTAGTGTCTTTTGGATGTCTCTGCATTTACAGTAGTGTGTGTGTATAAGTGTCCTGTAATGATGTATGGGAAGCTGCTTAAGGTCAGAAATATCCTCATGCACAGATGTGTACAGACTCTGTGCACTGACCAACCCTGTACAAAGCATGGTTATTGTGTCTTTTTTTGGTATTCCCTCAGACCATAATATTTCTATTGACAGCTATTTTCCTCATGTAATCATGGACACTGTTAGCTTAACCTTACCTATTGACACCAAACTCTGAATATTCTTGAATTTCCTTTGGGATCAATAAAGGATCAATCTAATCTGATAATCATATTCAATTAAGCCTATTTGTACTATTATTACCACTGATCAATACACAGATTCATAACATTTATATGGTTGTGGGACTGATCATTTCTACAATAATCTAATGATCATTAAAGACCAGTTCGCCATCTTAAGCAGTGTATTAGCGCTGAGTAAGGGCCATTCACAAATACACTATGACGCTCCAGTAGGTTAAACAGTATTGATAGACTACAATATGACAGAATACAATATGTAACATGTACAGACAAACGAACCTGTGCAGGGTTCTCCCACTTCTTGAGGAAGTCCTCTTTGGCTTTTGCAAGAAATTCCTTGACTGCAAAAACAAGAGGTAATTGAATTAATTAATTAATTAATAATAATAATAATAATAATAATAATAATAATAATAATAATAATAATAATAATAAACAGAGTGAACTAAAACAATGACCAGGGTCCTGCAGGCTATAAATATCAAATTAAGAGATTTTTGCACACTCTCATTAATAATAATAATAATACATTCCATTTATATAGCGCTTTTCAAGACACCCAAAGCGCTTTACATATCTTTGTATTATTCATTCACTCTACAGTCACACCTGATGGTGGTAAGCTACTATGTAGC
>JAVQKC010023114.1:0-13099 GCA_036025475.1 Philypnodon macrostomus | reverse complement strand
ACGTATGGGGCAGACGTACGGGGCAGACGTACGGGGCAGACGTACGGGGCAGACGTATGGGGTCGTTTTCGCCGATATACACTTTGCTGTCGGGACGACAGCACAGGCCTTGTTTATATTTGGAACTCTAAATTTGTTCTTCGGTATGTAGTAATATGTTACTTCACTCACCTTTATAGCGAACAACTACCAGAAACGGTCTGAAATGCGCGTAGAAGCAAAAACGGTAGCTGCAAAAGTCCCTGCCTGGTCCATAGCCGCGAACTACCCAGTGCTCCAACAGTAACTGACGTAAACGTGATGACGCAGCGTTTATTTGAAATTAAACACGCCCACAATTAATAATTAAGCTGAACAACATTTCAGATTAGACTGAGTGTGAAGTTTTAAGTTTTTCCTTTTTGTGTAATTGAGAGGTTGTCCATTAAAAAAAACTGTGTTATCGCAATAGTTTAATAAACTTGTCAAACTAACTCAGGATGACATATTGACATAATTAAAGTGCAAAATTACATTTACAGTGCAGTTACCTCTATAGCGCCCCTTATAGGTTGGTTTTCTTGTAAAGCGCTTTGGGTTTCTTGAAAAGTGCTATATAAATGGAAGTTATTATTATTATTATTATTATTATTATTATTTACTTTTTGTTTGATTTAAAAGTAAATATGTAGTATGCAGTATGTGTTCTCTCTTCTGGACAAAAACAATTTTAGGTGCATATCGATTAAAGGCCATTTTCATGTAGGAAGATAAAATGTCGTGTTTTCAGCTCCTAAGAAAGTTGGCGCCTCAGCACACAGGATTACTCAAGTAAAATGACCCTTTAAGGCCCTCTCTCCCCCCTGTAGCCCAATCCCACTTCACTACCACAGCTAAAGCTTAGTAGCAAGGTGGGTTTCTTCACTTAGATATGTACAAGCGTTTTCAGCTCCTGGGTAGGTCAGTGCCTCAGCATACAGGGTTACTCAGACGTACATAAATAGAATAAAATCAACACTCTTCAATCTTACAAGAATGAAGCAATGCATAACAATAGGAAACCCCATAATAACACGGTATAGGACGATTTAGTTTTTTTTATTGCTCGGTGGCAGGTTCTAGAATTAGATGATGTCATACCCTCAGATGGGCGGGGCAGGGACCAGAATTCTGTATTAACTCTATACATTTTTATAATAATTACCCCCTGTATCTACCCAACCACACACAACAGATTCACAGTCATTTTCCTGCCCCCCCCAAATGCAATTAGTTTAACGGCACTTGTAATATTTGCTAATTAGAGTCGGTGGTTGACATCTCAAACAGGTTCGTCGAGAGCACAGCGTGATTGTGTTTGTTGAGCGCACATGGGCGTGAGTGTATGCGATCGTGGGTATAAACAGTGGCTGCATAGTTTCGCTGGCAGAAGCCAATAGGGCGTGCTCTTTGTCAAAACTCGTGCAAAGACATGTCATGTATGTTCTGCACTTTTGCTAATAGCACAAAATAGTGCATACAGTATATATACATAATGATTATATGATGTATGCTAAATGGTGTAATGGTTAAATGGCTTTGGGGAAAGTACAGCTGAGGTACAGAGATATACAGACAGGTGACTCGATGTACAACCGCTAATCTGCAACTATGGGCCTTAGGCGGGGTACACTTTGGACAGAGGCATACACATTCACTCTCGCATACGTTCACTTGGGGCTCTTTAACGGTCACCAATTACTTTGCATTTCTTTGGACAGTGGGAGGAAGCTGGTAAGAACCTACAGTAACACGGGGAGGACACCAGACTTCACTCAGATTCACTCTCTTCCTTTAGACGACAACAATCTCTCTGGCTGGAGTTTGCAGGTCCTCCTTGTGTTACCGCAGGTTCTCTTCGGGTACTCCGGCTTCCTCTCATTGCCCGAAGACTTGCATTTGTAGAATTGGTGACTCTATGTTGCCTCAATTGAATGAATGCCAGAGCTAATGGTTGTCTGGGTATGCGTGTGTTGAATGCTTGTGTGTCAGCCCTGCGACTTACTGGCATTTGTCCAGAGTGCCCCGCCTAAGGCCCATAGGTAATAGGATAGGCTCCAGTCTAGTTTATAAATATCAGTTAGTGTGGTGTAACTGAAACTGACATTGATGCAGCTCTGGTCTCATGTCTGATCCTTGAGGAATTGAAGGTCTATGTTAAAACTTGTTCCACTTACGCCACTCTTACACTGTTCTAGAGATAGACTGGGGCATTTTCCGCCGGAGGGCATGTGCCAGAAAAAATATATGTCAATAGAAAATGATTGAATATGAAAAACTAAAATCACACTGCCTTGCACAAGAATGAGTCAATACACCTTGAGGTCTAATTAGGTATTTTCAGATTCTGTTAAAAATGATTTAAAATACATGGATTGTTTGTAACTGTTTGGCCCAAGGCACTATGTCTTCAATGATAATAATAAGAATTGAAATAAATGAAATGTGGGTTAAGTGTCTTGCCCAGGGACACAACGGCAGTATTCACAGTCTGGAGCCGGATTGGAACCCTCTTGTTATAGGATGACAGATCCCTAACCCAGGCTCAATGACATTAGTCTTTTCAGGTTGTGATACTAATCTTTCTCTTTCTTTTGTTTCTAGAATTCAAAATGTTGGTTAACAACACCACCTTCCCGAGCCACGATGGTGAGACCATTGTTGACAGCACCGCCACGACTACGCCGAGCGCTATCATCCTCTCTTTATCCTTCATTTTGGGGTTACCCGGCAACCTCTTCATCATCTGGAGTATTTTGGCCCGGGCTCGTAAACAAAACATCACCACCCTCCTCATCCTCAACTTGGCAATCGCTGACGGCTCCTTGATGGCTCTCACGCCCTTCTTCATCATCTACCTTATCCAAAAGAGTTGGACTTTTGGAAACGTTATGTGCAAAGTGATCTACTACCTGTGTCTGCTGAACATGTATGCGTCCATTTACCTGATCGTCATTATGAGTTTGTACCGGTTGGTGGCGATAGTGTGGCCACACCGGATCAGGCGGCTCACCGGGAAGAAGCTGGCGATGCGAGTTTTGATCGTGATGTGGATTTTGGTGATGGTGACTTCGATCCCGGCGATAGTCTATAGAAAAACAAAGACACATCCAGCGCGGATTTCCTGCGATTCGCACCATGACCAAGATAAAGATGTGAGTCCTATCCTTATAATTCTTCTGCTCCAGTGTTTCTCAAACAAGATCATATAAAAGTAGAGATTCACCGACATGCTTTTTGTTGTCTGATACCGATATTTCATTTACCAATTTGATTCCAATATTTTCTAAACATTCTTTAGCAGGCAATGTTTCTTGAAACTATGAAATCATCCTGGAAAGAACTGCTTTAAATGTATTTCCTCATTATCCTTTAACATGTATAGACCTGCGACCCAGCCATAAGTGGACGATTTCTGACTATTTCAGAAATTGGTAATCTCCTGGAGAACGATGCCCGGTTGATTGATGCATCAACGTCTACCATCAAAGACTGGTTTTGACCCGCTTAAATGCTGCTGTACTTTGTAGTCAGGCTTACAAAAAGGTCCTTCTCAAATCAACACAGCACAGGAAAACCACAAAAATATCTGACGCATTGAGTAAATTGCAAATCGTTGAACTGCGAATAAACAGGTTAATAGCTAAAGTATTGATGTAGTCTATGCTCACAGTCTTCACCATGCCCGGTGCTAAAACATTTACAGTTCACCTAATGACATTTGTATTTGTATATTTCTATTATAGGTGGTTATTCACTACATGCTGGAGCTGGTGCTGGGTTTTATGATCCCATACATCATCATCGTGGTCAGTTACATCTGCATCTTGAAAAAGATCCGACAGACTAAGTTTCAACGTCGTATCCGCAGTGAGAAGCTCATCCTGGCCATCGTGGTGACCTTTTTTCTGTTCTGGATGCCCTACCACATCATCAACATGGTGCAGGTAAGAAAGACAGCTCTCTCATGTTCACACGCGGGGTGGGTGATGTAGTAAAAATATAATATCATGATTTTATCAAGCCAAGAACAAGACTTAGATTTTAATAGACTTTCAATGTACATCCAATCCAATGTTCACCATAATACCTAATACTACTTATTTTTACTATTTTCAAAAAATGTGGGACAGGGATCACTGGTGGTATGCATAATTGTAATAATAATCCGACCTGATTTAGGACCTGGTTTATTCCTGGTTTAGACCTGGTTTAGTCCTGGTTCAGACCGGATTCAGACCTGATTTAGAACCTGGTTTAATCCTGGTTCAGACCTGGTTTAGTCCTGGTTTAGTCCTGGTTTAGTCCTGGTTTAGTCCTGGGTCAGACCTGGTTCAGACCTGGTTTAGTCCTGGTTTAGTCCTGGTTTAGTCCTGGTTCAGACCTGGTTTAGACCTGGTTTAGTCCTGGTTTAGTCCTGGTTTAGTCCTGGTTCAGACCTGGTTTAGACCTGGTTTAGTTCTGGTTTAGTCCTGGTTTAGATCTGGTTAAGAATGTTTTCCTGTTTTTTTTTCTCTTTTTCTGAAGCTTAGACCAAGGTTAGCCGTTAATTAAGGTAATTTAGTTTATTCGTTAGCTATGTTTTAGGCCAATCAAGCAAATTAACAGCAACATAATAACAATAATAATTACAGAAAATAATAATAATGCAAATATATATCTAACAATAATATTAATAATCTTTTTGTGATTTCTCAAGGTCACATGGGCCTTACATAAATCAGAACCTGTAAAAGAAAAGTAAGCCCTTTATTACTTCATACATCATACATGACATACATCTAAATCTTTCTTTCTACTAAAACCCTCCATGTTTTGCACCAGATTATACCCGATTTGGCACAACAGCCGCGCCATTGTCGCCACCATCGCCTTCATGAGCAGCGCTGCCAATCCCGTGCTGTATTTCTTCGCCGGAAAGTCCTACATCCGGAGAGAGGGGCTGGCGTTTATGGCACGACTTTTCGAGCGGACCGGACTGGACCCTGTGGCCAGGAAAAGTCGGCAGAACAGCCAACAGAATAGTCGGGATAATAAAGAGGCAGATGCTGTGACGCTCAACGATAAAGGACAAGAGTCGTATACAAACTCGAGCTCGAATGTGAAACCGGAGGAGAATGGGGATGGACTGATGAAAAAGTGATAAATGACTTATGTGATATACTGTTATGTTTAAGGTGAATGTCGAATCTAAGAGGCAAAACCAGTTTGAGAAGACAGAATGGCAGCAGTGACAATGGTTTTGCTGACGACCATTTATCAAAATGTCTAAACTTGAAGCAGCTAAAGATTGCACCATGGTCACTTTATCAGGTGCATGGGCTACTTAATAAACATGTGTATTGAGAATTGAGAATATGATGTTTTTGGTCAAAATTGGGACTCGAGTTCAGAATGGTTGGTTAACACTGCATGAAGAAATGCATTGAATCAAAGCCAAACACAACTATACTTAAGTTAACTTAAAAAAAAAAAAAATAGAATCTCATGTTGAGGACTTTGAGGCTGAATTGTTGTTTGCGAGGTTTTTTTTTGTACATTTCAGGCCAGACATTTCCATCCCTGTAAATATGTGTACATATGTATTTTAATGTAAATATAGATTTTATTAAATAAAAGCCTTTTTTGTATTTGTATTTTTTCCCAGTTATGTTACCAACAGGGGGCAGCACACTAACAGTTAACTGAGAGCCACTCCACACTACCATCTGTGCTAAACCAACTCACCTTTAATTGTCAATGGCCCATGTCCAAAAACTGGGACTAATATAAAAATAATATTATTGGGGTTTTTTATTTTAGTTCAACCAATCACACGCTTCCACAGGACAGGAGCACTCTGATTGGTTGATACATCCTCTATCCAAAATATAATAATAATATATATAGAATTTAACATTAAAAGTGAACTCCTCCTGGTTTGTGTGTGTGCGAGGCAGTGTGTGCTTCATGTGTGAGACAGTGAGACAGGAGGGGATTATAAATCATCCAAACTTGGATTGGTACAAAATAAGGTAGAGCAGCTTTAAATGTCAAGTAACTTTTGTCAACTATGGGCCTAAAGTGGGGGTACATCATGGATTATGCATTTAGTCGAAGAGCTGACGCAAGGACAAGATTACCCAATTATCAAAACACATAAATTACAATATATTTTTGTATATTTCATTATGAACCATGTGAAAAATACCAAATTGAGCAAACGTTAATAAATATGCCAGTCGTGTGTTTTGCAAAGCACGCGGAAACTGGGATACGCTACAAAGTCTGGTTCAAGATAGAAAAACAATGATGATCTGAAGTATTTTACCACCTGTGAAATACTCTACTTACACCGTATTTAATCCTACTGCACCTTTGCATTTTATTGTACTTTTTAATTATATGTTTATTATATTGTTACTTATCTCTTTTTTGCACACTTTTTACCATGTACTATTATTGCATGTTACTAGTACTTCATGACTATCTTAGCGATCTTAACGGTTCTTCCGATCAAAAGCATTTCATTGCATTTTTTGACCTTGTGTTGAATGTGCATATGACAAATAAACTTGAAACCTGAAATGATGATGATGATGGGCTTGAATTCAAGTTACAACAGAGACTTTGCCCTGGACGGTAACGGCTTCACACGCACAGAGATATTCTGATGTCGGGAAAGGCTGCCTGTTCCCGCTCTTCCTTCAAAAAGATTACATCAATTCCACAATATTCCATTCCCTGATAATAAAAATGTTTGACTTTCTTCATTCCAGATTTCACGGATGATGGCTAAGCAAACATTAACACCATTAGGGGATCTATTTTACAGCGCATGCCTCTATCTCCTTGTCGTAAGAACCATGTCAGAAAAACAGTTGCATGATTTTGCTGTGGTCTGTGGTCATTGGATTTCCTCTCACATGGCCCCTATTACACAATTTAGATTTTTTCCCCTATTTTCTCACGTTTCTGAAACAATCGAGGAAGTCCTGAGTCAAACAGTTAAAGGTGAAGCAGCCAAGGAGTGGTGCATATGAGAATATAAAGTGGACACTATTGGAATTGACTGTCAGAATCTAGGTAAGTATTCACATTCAAACTCATCATCACACTATAGAGCGTTAGATTTTTTTTAGAAAACATTACTTCCACAGTAATCATTCACTGTTTTTTATGTTAATGTATAAGTTATTGCCTCGTGTAAATGAAGTATCTATACACGTTTTACATTTGTATTACTGCTAAAGAGCATGCATCATTCATATTAACATTATATTGTTAAGTATCTTTATCTTTCCAAACCGTTACAATTACATTGACATTGAACATTAAGTGATACACATTGTCTATAAAGAGTTATTTTTGACAAGAGGCTTAAAAGGTATTTAACCCATTGTGATCTTGGACAAGACTTGGAGAGACTGAAGTTCCAGAGCAGCTGTGGCTTCAGAGGAAGCTTACCACCACTATTGTGTAACTATAGAGTAAATGGACTCAGTTGTAAAGTTTTTTGAGAGTCCAGCACTATATAAAGAAAATTATGTACAATTTGCAATCTGAAGATTAATATTTTGTCTTGGTAAAATTGTATCAGACTTTTTAAGTTAACTTACTGAACTATCAAGACTTCTGAATATAACTGTCTTTCTACGAATCTCCGTGCCTAATGAGGAACTGTGACAGATACACAAATTACATTTGTATGCAATATTTTAATAAAAACATCCTCTTTTATATTTCCTTTTCAGACCTGACAGTATTGGGATCTCTTCAGTTGTGGGATGGCCACCAACACCTCCAACCCCTCCGCCCTGACTTCTCTACCCATCAGCCCCTCTGCTCAGGTGGGCTATGCTATCCATAATTTAGTTCTGGCTTATATCTGTTGCTTCACTTTCCTGTTCAAGAGTCTCAACACATTAACATACAAGTACACTTATTTTGTTTAACTGTGCAGGGGCTTGGGGGTAAAAATGGTTGCCCAAAAACCAGAAAATTGCCAGATTTTAACCTGGTCTTATGTGCCAATAATTAGAATTTTACTTAAGTATTTTTTTATTTATTCTAAAACAATGTTTAAAAATGTATATGTACATTTTAGTTAATTGTTTAAAAAACATTATTATTATTGTTTAATTATTATTATTATTATTGTTTTAATTAACATGTTATTATTATTTTATTAGTGTTTTAATTTTTATTATTATTTTTTGACTTTTTGGTACTATTTTTAACTACTCAACCCGTCTATGTATCATTATGTTATAGGGTGGCATTGCTATCCTGACCCTGGCCTTCATCTTGGGCTTCCCCGGGAACCTGTTCGTGGTGTGGTCTGTGCTGTGTCGCGTGAAGAAGCGCTCGGTCACGTGTGTACTGGTGTTAAACCTAGCCATAGCGGACGCCTTCGTGCTCCTCAGCGCCCCCTTGATTCTCCGGTTTCTCGCTGGAGGCCGGGGATGGGAGTTTGGTTCTGCGGCCTGTAAACTGCTGTACTACTTATGCAGCGTTAACATGTACGTTTCCATTTACCTGATCTGCCTGATGAGCATGGACCGGTGGCTGGCCGTGACGAGACCGTTTGTGTCTCAACGGTTGAGGACCAAGAGATACCTGCTGTTCCTGCTGCTGGGATTCTGGGTGATGGCGTTTGTACTGTCCCTGCCCGTGCCCTTCTATCGCAGGTAAGAACATACCATGCGTTTAGCTCAGTTGGTAGAGCTGGGCATATACTCAAAGTTTACTCCACTCACCATGGCGTTGACTGTTAAGTGCTTTGCCAAATCGAATGGTAGTTTGTGGTAGTTTTCTACGCGATTGCAACTCCTTTATCCGATTTGCGTACGTTCAAGTCCTTTTGCGGGATCCGGAAATGTCAAGCTGTAGTTCAATATAGTGAACTAATTGTAGTCCCAACTGCCTGATACGTTTGTGGGTTCTGATGATGGAGCAAAAATACATTCAAAGTTGTTAGCAGAAATAAATGATGCTGAAGAGCTAAAGTAAATCATTTATTTTTAGCTAAATAAGACGTTTAAAGCTAGCATAAAATATACATTACTCTTATTATCGACATTAAAGTTTATGCTCCCAAATCATTTAAATGTATTATGTATTTGTATTATATGTTGAAATATTCAGTGACTTGGAATCTCGGGCAGCTCGTGTTGATTCTAAAATTCAGATTCATCTTTTACTCGATCAGAAGACTACGTGAGGCGTTCATGTGCTCCTCCAAGTCAGAAACTCGTATATACGGTAAACCCCACAACACTTGAAAGCAGCATAATTTCCTGCTCTTTACGTCTATTCACTGTACTATCGAATAGCGGCCGTAAAAATGTCTTCAAAAAAGTTGTTTAGTTAAATACTTTAATTGACCACTAGATGGAGTCAAGAGGAAATATAGCCTAAATTTAGCAATACATTTAAACACAATATTCCAGATTTTGAGGCCCAGGATTAGCTTCTTCAGCATGTTTTAGGTTGTTTAGTCATTCATCCATCCATCTTCTTCCGCTTATCCGGGGCCGGGTCGTGGAGGTAGCAGTCTAAGCAGGGACGCCCAGACTTCCCCCTCCCCAGACACTTCCTCCAGCTCTTCCAGAGGAATCCCGAGGCGGTCCCAGGCCAGCCGAGAGACATAGTCCCTCCAGCGTGTCCTGGGTCTTCCCCCGGGGCCTCCTTCCAGTGGGACCTGCCTGAAACACCTCCAGGGGAAGGCGTCTAGGGGGCATCCGAAACAGATGCCCGAGCCACTTCAGCTGACTCCTCTCGATGGTTGTTTAGTCAGTGAACCCTTAATGATCGTTATTATTTTTTCTGCAGCAACATCCAGCGTCGTATCTTGAACATGACGGTGTACATATGTATACCGTACCATGGAGATAACATGAGCCATAAGGTGTTCCAGTATCTGTTCGAGACCGTGATGGGGTGTGTGGTCCCCTTCACTCTCATCAACACCTGCTACTCTTCAGTGATCTGCAGACTCAAGAGTGCCATGTTCCATCGCCGCAATCAGGGCAGCCGGCTCATCCTGCTCATCATACTGGCCTTCACCATATTCTGGCTTCCCTATCACATCGTCAACATCATCGAGGTGAGTTTCCTACGGTAAACTATGTATTAAGGACG
This sequence comes from Philypnodon macrostomus, assembly GCA_036025475.1. Lineage (NCBI taxonomy): Eukaryota > Metazoa > Chordata > Actinopteri > Gobiiformes > Eleotridae > Philypnodon > Philypnodon macrostomus. The sequence goes on along the minus strand of JAVQKC010023114.1, from coordinate 2,959 downwards.
TTGTGGGTTATATTCTTGGGCCAGCTGACCAATAATATCTTTGAGGAGAGTCTGCATGTCCTTGGGGACTTAGTGACTGGACCTAGTGAATGATCGTGTCTGTCAGTGTCTCTGTGTCAGCCCTACAACTAACTAATTGGCCATCGTAATAATAATGGATTGGATTTATATTGTACTTTTCAATGCCCAAGGCTTTCTCAAAGCACTTACCTTTTTTTGTGTAACCATTATTCATGCTCCTCAGTCACACCTGTAAGCTTATGTAGCCACAAATGCCCTGGGGCACCACAGCACACAACCACATTCATTCATAGGCAATGTGGGTTAGGTGTCTTGCCCAGGGACACAACGACAGTGTGCGCTCGGACGAGGACTCGAACCGCCGACCCTCTGGTTGAAGGGCGAGCGTCTACCCACTGCTGTCCCATTGTAGCCCCCTTTCTGACTAAAAAACAAACCAGCCTTGGACCGGACATAGCGTCAGACATGAGGATTGTGTTGTTTTACCTGAGACATAAATGACTCTACAATGAGTGTGAACAAGTGTTGCAACTGTTTCCTGGTTGAAGAACAAGTTTTCACAAGATCGTCATTTCAACATAAACGTGTTTTCAAACATACACCAACACTGTCAATCATAAATGACTGTCTCTCACGTGTTGGCTGAGGTGTTTATCTAGATCGTCATCATGTTCAGATCTGAACACTAGTTACTGACATCATCATCTCTTTGCAGAACGACATAAGGTGAGGACTGTGGTGCAATTTCTGCTACAAAATGACTTGGGCTTCACTTACAATACAATCAAGACTGTGGTCCTGAATATATTACAGATAGGTCAGTCTAAACCAGGACTGAACCAGGTCTAAACCAGAACTAAACCAGAAATAAACCAGGTCTAAACCAGGACTGAACCAGATCCAAACCAGAACTAAACCAGAACTAAACCAGGTCTAAACCAGGTCAGAACCAGAACTAAACCAGGTCTAAACCAGGTCTAAACCAGTTATAAACCAGAACTAAACCAGGTCTAAACCAGTTCTAAACCAGGTCTAAACCAGGTCTAAACCAGTTCTAATCCAGGTCTAAACCAGGTCTAAACCAGTTATAAACCAGAAATAAACCAAGTCTAAACCAGTTCTAAACCAGGTCTAAACCAGGTCTTAACCAGTTCTAATCCAGGTCTAAACCAGGTCTAAACCAGGTCTAAACCAGTTCTAATCCAGGTCTAAACCAGGTCTAAACCAGTTATAAACCAGAACTAAACCAGGTCTAAACCAGGTCTAAACCAGGAGCATTACCAGTTTTAGATATTATGTTCATAGTAGCTCATGTGTTTGTGTTCTGTAGGTTGCTGGTCTGTTACAAGGCAGTACGTCCACAGTCGCCGCCGCTATGACCGCCCGCCCCAACGTCATCGCCTTCGCCTACTTCAGCAGTGCCGTCAACCCCATCCTCTACGTGTTTGCCGGGAGCTCACACATCCGCAAGGCCGGCATCAGCTTCATGGGCAAACTATTCGAGGCCACCAACTCCGACAACACTCGCAGCACATCGACATTTTCACGAAGTGAGCGGGCCAGCCGTAGCTCCACCCCCGACGAGACCTCCATCCTGCACACGCTGTCCATCAAACTGGGGCGACCGTTCAAAGGCAGCAATAAAGATCGAAGTCACAGTGTGGCGGATAAAGACGAGAATGAACCGGAACTTAAAACGCTGGCTACTGAACAGGTGGAATAGAGCCACAATATGTACTAATTCAGCATTTTGTAATAATCTGTTCACTTCATTGTGTAATAAACTGCTGCATTCTGTATAAACTGACCCAATGCAATATGCATTTAAATTTAGCACATTTAGTTATTACAAAATGCAAAAGTTCACCAACCGCATTTTCATCTTTCTGAAAATGTAACATCTTATTCCATTTTATTACATAATGCACTGGATCAGTTTATTACAAAATGTGGTGTTATTACACAATGAAGTTTTGACAAATTATTACACAATGCAGAATTATTACTTAATATGGCTCTACCGGGTACCAGAGGCATAACATCAGGGTCTCACTGGGAGTCCATGATTAAATCAGGTCTAAACCAGGACTAAACCTGGACTAAACCAGGACTAGTTGGTTTAGACCTGGTTTAATCCTGGTTTAGACCTGTTTTTTTTCTCAATCTGTAATTCATTCAGTGGTTTAGACCTGGTTGAGTTAGTCCCATTTTTGACCCAAAAAGACGATACTTCTGACGAGGAGGCCGGGTCTGTCCAGTGCTAGCCTTCCATGCTAATCCAGAGATCGTTATTGTTTCTCTTACCGTCTCACACAGGAGTCTAAAGGCAGGCTGGAGACCTCCGGTGGTACGGCACACATCCCGGCACATATCCGGTGACATCCGTAGTTATTGAGTGAACAGGGAAGACGTAGGTTGGCAGTATGAGGTATATTTGTGTTTTTTGCCCCCGGTGTCAGCGGCTGTCGGAGCGGGCACAGCCAAAGTTAATCTGGAGCTTCACAAATACACCTCTCTGGGATAAACAACACTGGGACAAGGGTTGTACTGTGAGTTGTACTGTAGTAAACAAGATTTATTCTGCATTATGTTGGAAGTCTCACACAAAACTTGAAAATACTTGAACTTGACTGTCCCTGTTCTATGATGTATATAGGTCGTCTGTAGTCTGGAGTGGTCAGGGGGAGGGACAGAACACTTCACTTTACATAGAACAGGGTCAGGAGAAGCATTTTAACAATCAGGAAACATATGAACACACACGAACACTATCACACACACTATCACACACACACTCACATACTATCACAAACACACACGCTCTAAATGTCACCAGTGTCACGTCCGAGCGATGAAACGGATTGACCCGCCGGGCTCCCGTACCTCTGTCTGCAGACTGTCGCCCGGGGTGGGGCCGGGGGGGGGGGGGGGTCCAACA